>JABVMC010000077.1:0-72500 GCA_013358685.1 Antennarius maculatus | reverse complement strand
CAGAAAGGAAGTAGACTGGATAGACAGTCTAGTGACTGTCACTAGACTGTCTATCCAGATCTAGAGAGAGGGCAGAAACTCTGCTACCCCTGAGGGGCTCAGAGTAGAGCCGCTGCTCCTCAAGGTGCTTAGTCATCTGGTACAGGTGTCTCCAAAGATAATATTCTGAATGGCAGAAGAAAAAACATCCAGGAAATAATTTGTTTCTGAATAATCTGGGGGCGCAGTGGGTAGCGCTGTCGCCTCACAACACGGCGGACCCGGGTTCAAGTCCCGCTCTGTGCGGAGTTCGCATGCTCTCCCCGTGTCTGCGTGGGTTCTCTCCGGGTTCTCCGGCTTCCTCCCACCTCCAAAAGCATGTGCTTTAGGTTGATTGGCCGGTCCCAAATTGACCGTAGGAGTGAGTGTGTGTGAGTGGTTGTTTGTCTCTGTGTGGCTCCGCGGTACACTGGCGTCGTGCCCGGAGTGTCCCCCGCCTCACACCCTGAGACTGCCGGGATAGGCACCGGCTCCCCTGCGACCTGTGTAAGCGGATTAAGCGGGTTGAGAAAATGACTGACTGACTGAATAATCTGGTTGACAGGATTTTGTTCTAGATATGTATTAATAGAATAATTGAATTGTTTCTTGTTATTATGTTGTTTCTTCCCTCTGTTAATGACTGAAGACATTATTTAAGGCAGAAGTAACTTCATGTTCTTCATGTTTGTCTTCTTCTATCTGTGGTGTGGAGCAGGTGAGGAGGGCAGGATGGCCCACCGACACGTGGAAACGTCTCAGGACAGCATCCCCAGAATGTTTGCTCCTGGAAGCATGGCCAGCACGGCGTTCTGAGACACACACACACACACACACACACAGACCTCCTGCAGGTGGGCTCCTTCTGATTCTGGGTCTTAATGACAGGAAGTAGCTGGTCTCCTGGAGCTCAGGCGACACTAGACTTCCTGTAGGGGTCAGAACTGTGTTCCTGGTGTGGGAAGAGAACTATTTCATTTTGTTTTAAACACATGTGTTGAATGTTCTTTTAGCTGGAGTCCTTTCACCCTTGATATGATAGAGCCACCTTTAATGGTGAGTAGGTCAAGCTTCAGACTGTTTGACCTCATTGCTCCGATGCTGACTGACTCACTGTGAACACCAACACCATTAACACTGAGAACAGAGTATCTCATTCTGTCATACACGCCTTCATTTTAAATGTTGCCAATACATGGACAACAGATGGAAGAGAAGAGTTCGGACTACGTTTGTATGTAAAGTTTTCTCTGCTTGGAGATTCAGTGCCATTACCTTTATACTTATTCTTAATGGACACACAAATAATATACATATATATTTATATATCACTGCAATTAAGCATTCTGTAAGTACATGTTTTTTTCTTTGAGTCTTAATTTATAAATGCATGCTATGTTTTATGGACTTCATGTTGGTAGGAGTCCTTCAGCCATGTCTCCTGTAGATGGGTTGCTCTCCATGAGGTGTGTGTTCCAGTCTCACACTGGGAGGACCACAGACCAGTGTCCATGAATTCTGGGTCCATTTCAGTTCAGTTTAAATCTTCATCCAGAGACACAAAACTTGTCTTTCTTTGATTATTAATCCCATTTAAATATCAATATAATACTGCTGCTTTTAATTTACATTTACTCCACACATGGAATGACAATTATTAAAGATCACTTTTTTGCCTGTTTATAAATTTTGGTATAAATAACAAAGCAATACCTTTACAGTGCTGCTAGGTGCTATACTGTAAAGATTATATATTTTATATTTAACACATTGGGCCGTAATCAACACAACCTCGTGCAACGTTCATAAAAGTAGAACTGCACGTCTGAAATGTGGCCCTTTGTGTCGGTTTACTCCACTATGTCATGTAGGACGACTCTGGCCCCATGCAGTTCAGGAAACACATCAACCAACAGCAGGATGCTCTGTCCTGATGCTTCAACATTACACTGGTTTAACAAGAAGAAATCTTTACCGAGCTGAGACACAGACACGTGTGGATCAGTGGATAGCCTGATCCACCCCCAACGTGACTGTGCTTCATTCCAACAGTGAAACTAAGGAGTTTTCTTCTGAACCCTCTGGGATCACGTTTCTCATTCACGATGTCCCAACACTGTTTGCCTCTCCTGGATTTTTCTGTTCAACACTGAAGTTTATTGACATTTGAGATGGACTTGACAAATGAATGAGAAGCTGTGCTTTTAAGGAAGCAACCAACTCCAGAGCAGATAGAGACAATGCTGAACAAACACAGTGGGATGGAAAAGTTTGGGCACCACTGATAGTTTTCCAGATTTTCCTTTATAGATCACTGGTGGTCCGGATCAACGCCAGTTAAATACATCACAGAGCAGACAAACACAGAGGTGTTTGAGAAGTGAAGTTTATTGGGTTAACAGAAAGTGTGCAATAACTAAACAAATGTAGGCAGGTGCATAAATTTGGGCACCCCAACACAAAAATGACATCAGTATGTAGCAGAGCTTGTTTTTGCATTAGTAACAGCCTCTGAATGCTTTCTAGAGCTTCTGATGAGGGTCTGGATTTTGGTTGGTTATTTTTGACTATTTGTCTTCACAACACTTCTCCAGTTCGGTTCGTTTGATGGTTGCCAGCAGGATCAGCCCACTTTAAATCACACCACAATTTTTTTGACAACATTCTGGTCCAGGAGTGAGATGGCTATTCCAGAACGTTTACTTGTTCCTCTGCATGAATGCCTTCATAGAAACAGGACAGCGTTTAGGGTCGCTGTCCTGTTGACGTATCCAGCCCCGCTGTCAATTCAACTTTATTTCTGATTCTTAAACATTGTTTGTTAGAATCTGCTGATAGAGAATCCATCTGACCTTCAACTTTAACAGGATTCCCAGTCCCTGTACTGGACACACAGTCCCACAGCATGATGGGACCACCACCAAATATCACTGTGGGCAGAGAGTGTTTGTTTTGGAACAGTTTTCTTCATCTGCCATGTGTACCTCCCCCCCCTGTTAAGTCCAAATATCTCAATTTTAGTTCCATCAGTCCAGAGCACCTCATTCCAAAATGAAGCTGGTTTGTCCAAATGTTCTTGAACACACCTCTTGTGCGTAGGTCAAGGGTATGACCATTGACCTTTGTATGTAGGTCAAGGGTCAATGAGCTTACTAAACAAATTTTGTGTTCTAATAATTAGTGCTTAAGTTATTCAAATCAATAACACAAGGGTGCCCAAATTTATGCACCTGCCTACTTTTGTTTAAATAATTATTGCACACTTTGTTAATCCTATATACTTCATTTCACTTCTCAAACATCACTGTTTGTCTGCTGGATGATATATTTAACTGAATTGTTGATCAAACCACCAGTGATTTATAAAGGAAAATCTGGAAAATTATCAGGGGTGCCCAAACTTTTTCATACCATTTTACATCCCAGAAATGTATTTTCCTTTAGAGGAAAAAACATTTCTGGGATAAAATATATTATAATAATTTTAGAAATAATATAAAACAATTTGGGTGGAACTACTTTTATTCAGGGATTAACCTTAGAGGTGAAACAACCTTAGAATCCGATTGGCTGCAGTATGAACGCAGCCTCATCAATACACTGGTGCGTTGACAGGCAGTCAGAAAACTAACAACTC
Source organism: Antennarius maculatus (assembly GCA_013358685.1). Classification (NCBI taxonomy): domain Eukaryota; kingdom Metazoa; phylum Chordata; class Actinopteri; order Lophiiformes; family Antennariidae; genus Antennarius; species Antennarius maculatus. The sequence goes on along the minus strand of JABVMC010000077.1, from coordinate 68,845 downwards.
GCTCAGCGCTAATATAATACGTAGCATTTGGATGGAGTGGCACTGGGATCTTTTGGAGCTTTTGTTTGTCATGTTGTCCTGAATGAATGTACCAGCTTTAATTTCAATGACATCTCAGCTATACCTCTGAACTATTAAACACTCAGTGATGAAGTGCCTCCCCAGCTGATATTTACAGGGGTGTTTGTTCAGGGAATCTGTCAAATATATCAACTATTAAAATGTGTTTAAAGGCCCACTCTTGTGCTTTTATGTATGCATATATAATCCATGGGTGTTTCAACTTCGACCTCTCCCACACTTCATCTGCTTTAAAGGAATCTTTTTCTATCTTGTCAGATGGTTGTTAAAGTGTTCTCATTTCAGTAACATTCGAAGTTGATAAGCCTTGTTTTGTTCAGATTTCTGGGTTAACTTTAGGGGGCAGTAACACCTTCCCCAGGGAGCTGTTAGGCTGAGCTCACATCTAATTCCACCAAAACAAGCTTTTATTTATTTGACTTTTATTTAACCAGATAAATCAGTTGAGAAGCATTTCCCATTTACAATGACAACCTGGACGAGGCAGCAAAAAACAGTCCAATAACACAGAAAAAATTACTGTAGCCACACCACTGTGTAGACAATTTAAAATGTGTTATTAAACATCTAAACAAATCCTAAGTGCTCCAACAGTGGTAAGTGAAGCTATGTGGTCGTGTCTTGATCAATGAGAGCCAACTGATGCGTCGACTTAAATGCTATACAGCAGTTTTAAAATGCTAAAGTCCACATTCAAAACGCAATTGCAGCATTTTGACGTGAAATCAGACCCATTTTGTACAGTTGTTTACTAGTTATTACCCTTATTTGCAGTATGGACCTCCTGGTGTCGTTTACCGATCGCAGTGCTCCTTTTTCCGAGGGTCCCTGACGGCATCCTGCTCTGTAACAGTGTGATAAATGGGCTTCAATGTGTTGCAACGGGGCGCCCCTCCTGGCCAATCAGGGTGTGTGCAGCGGCTTCGACACCACCCCCCAGCGGCCGCACAGGCGCACTGAGTTACCAACTGCCATTTTGTGGCAGGGGCTACTCTGCTAAAGCAGGAGGATTAAAACAAACTGCGAAGAAGCTGCATTTGTGTCCAGCCCGTCAAAGTTAGTAGCTGTGAGCCTCTGCTTCCGGCCGGGTTCGAGAGCAGGAGAAACACACCGACACAGGTGAGCTGCCACTACTTTTCTGACCAGGGGGGAGTTTGCAGGATCTTTAATCGGCCTCTAGGTGTCACGATGGGGCTCCGGGTCCGGACAGCTCGGCGGAGAGTTTGTCTCCCTCTATCGTTATTGAAAACCCCCTCAAAATATGTCGAAATAATCCGAGTTCCAATAAATGTGTAAAAACCCGCATTTCAGGCGCATCTCCGTAAAGATGGAGGAGTGTTGGTTCCGATCCGCTGGAGGATTTGGTGGAGAGTTCAGGCCGAGGCGTCCATTTCCTCGCCTCTTTGTTTCCCGTCTTTACAGCCCGAGTCTGGGCTAACGCTAACGTTAGCCTGTTAGCATCAACGTCACAAACCTCTGCGACAACGAGGAGGCCGTTAGCTCTGGTAAAGTTAGCTTTGGTGCCGTTAGCTGGTGCTAGCTCGTTATCTTTGGTGCTGTTAGCTCCGGTGCCGTTCGGTGGTGCCGTTAGCTCCGGTGCCGTTCGGTGGTGCCGTTAGCTCCGGTGCTGTTAGCTTTGGTGCCGTTAGCTCCATTGCTGCTAGCTCCGGTACCGTTAGCTGGTGCTGTTAGCTCATTATCGCCGGTGTTTTTAGCTCCGGTGTCGTTAGCTGGTGAGGTTAGCTCCGCTGTTTATAGCTCCGGTGCTGTTAGCTAATACCGTTAGCTTGGGTGCTGTTAGCTGGTGCTGTTAGCTCCAGTGCCGTTAGTTCCGGTGCTGTTAGCTCCGGTGCTGTTAGTTCCGGTGCTGTTAGCTCTGGTGCTGTTAGCTCCGGTGCTGTTAGCTCTGGTGGCGTTAGCTGGTGCTGTTAGCTCCGGTACCGTTAGCTGGTGCTGTTAGCTCCGGTGCTGTTAGCTGGTGCCGTTAGCTGGTGCTGTTAGCTCCGGTACCGTTAGCTGGTGCTGTTAGCTCCGGTGCCGTTAGCTGGTGCTGTTAGCTCCGGTACCGTTAGCTGGTGCTGTTAGCTCCGGTGCTGTTAGCTCCGGTACCGTTAGCTCCGGGCTGAGGCCGCTCCACAGCCGCCGCTCGAGGGCCTCCCGGAGCTGCAGCCCGCGGCTCTCACCGCTGTTTGACTTGTTCCCGCACACGGCTGTCAGCTGTTCCCTCACGTCGATCCGGTTCGGTTAGTTTAGGGCTGACGACACAAACCCGCGGCCGTACTTCACGTCACGGCCTGTGGACGAAGAGTGACGAGGCAGCCGGTGAACGATCCTCATGGCCGGTGGCCGTTAACCTCTACCGGACACGCGTTATGACTTCCAGCCCCTCTCGTTACCGTTACCGTCGCGGTGGGACTCGGTCGGTGGGTCTGCCCCCGGCGGCCGCCCGCCTGCCCCCGTCAGCCCGCTGGAGCGACTGAATCACGTTACGGGAGAGAGCTCCCTCTACCCGGCCGGGAGAGCTGCACGACCCGCCACGGGAGGGACAGCTGCTGTCTGGCTTCAGCACGGGGTCCACGTGTCCCCCGGGAGGGACGGGGTGTCTCCCCGGGAGTGTCGGGGTGTCACGGGCGACAGTGTCCACGCGGTGTCATCCAGGTGGAGCACATGGGTCCACAGACACCTGTACAGTCTGTAGTGACTCACCAGCTGGTGGCCATCAGGTCCTCTGATGGTTCACCTTAGTGGAGTCAGGAGCCCCCCAACAACAGGTCCACTCAGAGTCCATGTGGGGGTTTGGCTGTTAAGGGAACAGTTATCCAGTTGTTCTGACCTCTACCAGTGAGGTACTCCTGTGTGTAAAGACCAAAGCGTCCTACTGAACACCAGAACGGGCTGGTGCTGGTGTCAGACACAGAGCCCCCGGTCACACGGCAGGAGACACTGACAGCAGGACAGACGTGAAGATGTCTGTCCCTCAGGACGGTCCAGCTACAGTTGATCTACAGTCATGCACAACCACTCGAATGTCTGCCATAATAAATATTTTTAAATTTACATTAATTTGACTTTGACCCGTTTCTCTCACTATTACACCTAAAATATACAACCTATTGGTTTTTATATTTTATTGAAAACTGACATTTTCAAAATGATTTGACAAACTTTAAAGAAGTTAACATGCATATTGAGCACATGCATTTAAAAACAATTTTTTTAAGAATCCTTTCATTCATTTTCTCAACCCGCTTAAACCGCTTACGCAGGTCGTGGCGCATATCCCGGCAGTCTCAGGGCGTGAGGCGGGGGACACTCCGGGCATGATGCCAGTGTACCGCATAGCCACACAGAGACAAACAATCACTCACACACACACCTACGGTCAATTTGGGACTGGCCAATCAACCTGAAGCGCATGCTTTTGGAGGTGGGAGGAAGCCGGAGAGAACCCACGCAGATACGGGGAGCATGAGAACTCCGCACAGAGTGGGACTCGAACCCGGGTCTGCTGTGTTGTGAGGCAACAGCGCTACCCACTGCGCCACCGTGCCGCCCTTTCAATCTTGTTAAATGCACACTTGTTCCGGTAATGGTACACACAATTCAGAAATTACGTTGCTGGTTTCGGTAAGAAGTATATAATGATTCTGATGCAGCTTCTTTGTTTTCAGGCCAAAGTTTTCGTGTGTTTTGTGAGCACAAGTTTTGTCTATCAGAGACTCTTCTCTGACCAATCCAGAAAGACTTGAGTTTAAAGAAATGAGCCTTGGAAACGCTGTGCCTTGGATTTTCGGGTTAAAATCTTTTCTGAAGATTGGCCATTGTGTCCATCAGGGCTCTCCTTTGGGATGTCGGTCCCTTTTCCCAAATTTCTCCTGATCTGTCATTTATCATAGTGGACACATCATCTCTTTGAAGGAAACTGTATACAAGAGTGCTCATAAGTCTCCTATGGTTGCTACTGGTTACCTGTTTCCTCTTGTTCACCATCTCCAATCGTTTGTGTCTTTATTGTGTATGTCCATCTCTTTTGTTCTTTCCAGAAGCCTCTCGTCTGTGAAGTGTTGACCTCAGTTTTTGTGTTGTTTTCCTGTCAATTTTTGCTGTCTTTTCCATTTTTCTGTTCTTTCTTGGGGTAGGTGTTTTCAGAGATGAAAAACTACTTTTTTCATCTCATATGCATAATGTCTACATATGCAAAATGGTCCTCCCTAATCCTACCAACTAAAATCTGGAAAACAAACTCTTGTAACTCCTGTATCAATAAATACGGGGGATTTTTCGCTAGACACCCTTATAACAATCCAATTTGTCACAGCTCCTGTCTTGACCTAACAGCACTGCTAACCCAACCACTGGGTTGGGGACACGCGGACCATTGGATACCAGACGGCACAGAACGTTTGAGTTTTTCTGTTTTTATTACCAATCTAGAGATGTTTTAATTTTGAAAAATGACGTCTGTGTGGAATGACGCACCGAAGAATGCCTGCGTCTGGGCCTCTTGACAGGTGTCAGTTACGTGACAGGTTACCAGCCGCTACCCTAAAAATTAAGCCCACAAGCTAACAAAAATGAGTGTTCTGCCAGTGTTCTGGATTAAAACAAAGCAGGATATCTTGAGATCTCCCAAAAAGCAGTGAAAACCCTGCTTCCATTTCCAACCTCCTGTCTTTGTGAAGTGGGATTTTCTGAAGTGACCATAAAGATAACCAAACTACGGAGTAGACCGGACGTCTAGAACACACTTCAGGTGTCATTGTCTCCGTTACCCAGAGGTGGAACTGCCTCGTTGCAGAGAAACAAACTCAGATCTCCACTAATTCTCATTATTATTATTATTGTAGTTTGATTGACTTGTTCACCTTTTTATATAGAAATGATCAGTATTTCTCCTACATTGATTGCACTGATTGTAAGTTGCTATATTTCAAAATAAACCTCAGCGCATTCACTCAAATCGGGTTTTTTAATGTAACTATTTCTTATTAAAAATAATTTTGGTTCTAAAATAAATAATTTTGTTCACAGAGGTGTTGATTATAATTTATGAAAAAAAGGTTGTTTATTGTCTGTTGATGTCTGCGTTTGACATAAAACCACTGCAGTGATTTATCATTAGACTACAGCTGTCCTGGCGTCATTAATTATTGAGCAAACAAAGGCTGGTCTGTGAAAATGTTATCTTAGATGAAACCGGTCGGTGGAGCTAAAAAGGTTGGGGACGGCTGTGATACTATATACTGTATGTTACAGTGTACATGTGGTAGACTAGACTTGTCATTACTGAAACAGAAGTTCTCTTCACCACGACTGGCCTTCAGTTGTTGTGTTGGAGAGACCTTTGTTGTGGAGAATGTGGAACATTAGCATGTTTTGCTAGCAACAGAGAAGCCATAATGACTAAGCAAATTCTTACTCTGTGCACATAAAAAGGCATTAATAGCATTGATTTTCATAGAAAATTTTAAATAGAAATGCTTTTCTGAATGCTGTATTGGTAATGATAATCCGTACTGTCATGTTTGACAGGAGGACGTTAAAGTTTTTACTTGAGAGGAAAGAAAAGATCTTCTTACCTGGTAGCCATCTTGAAAGCACTGGCCCATGTGTAACTCGCTCTGGGGTTCAGTCAGCTGACAGAATACCCAACTGGGATTGGAGCTGTGATGACGGACAGCCTGGCGTATCTGTTTCCCTCCCCCTCGAGGCTTTACTGCCACCTGGACAGGGATGGTAACATTATCATGAAGGTGTTGGCTGGTAATACTGCTGTCTGTGTCAAAGAAATGTGTTGTTGTGAGGGGAACTTGTGTAACGTGTCCCGTAGCATTGGTTCAGTTTGGCAGCAGACGTTTGAATGATCAATGCTCAGCTGACAAGAAACAGGAACTGGTCTGAATCACAACCCTTGATCCTACTGGTGCTGGGATAGCAGTTAGTGTGTCGTTGTCCTCCAGCAACACTGGTCGAGATAAGTTCAATAGCTTGTTTGAGCTGTGCTCCAGATGCATACATTAGCTCAAACCAAGTAATGAATGAATAGTTGGTCTACTGCTGTTAGCAGCTGAGAATACAACAATGACATCAAGATTCAAAGGGGCTACAGTCTGCCCACCAACGATGGGGGGCTTCATGATGTGAGCTCAACACGGTCAACGCTGCCTCTTGTGATGGCTCAGTGGTGAATTGTAAGATTGAAATGATTCTCCATTTTCTGTTGTTCTTCACAAATCCAGAAATCTGCTCATAAAAATATATTTTAAAAACCTGTTTAGCACTGAGCCTTCAGTCAAAATGGTGTTCATGGGAAAGCAGTTGGGATTCTCTGTTTAATTTTAAATATTAATAGTTTTGTAATCCTTTTGACATATTCGGTTGGAAATGGTACCATAAGAATGTATTTTTTGTTCCACATCATCAACATACACGTGTCAAACATGTTGGGGCAGGAGGCTACAAATATGAAAAATCATGGAACTATCTGAAAGCATCTGTTCAGAACTCTACACAGGAAAATGAGTGCACTGGTTGCAGGGAACAGTCGGTGTTTTGGTTCGGGTGAAAGTAGCTAATCGTAAGCCGTTGTTGGTTATTCATTATGCGCCGTTTACCATCCTGGTAAACCTGACAACGCTGTTGTTGGAAGGAACCAGTCAGTTAGCTGAGGCAAAGGGAAATTCTTCATGTTACCTCAGAAATGACAGAACACCACTGTCTATCAAGCACATGGATTCTGTATAAATCAGGTTGAGGTAAAGAAGTGCCAGCTAATGTTTGCCTCCATCATGTCATATTTCAGTTCCATCCAGAATGGACAGAGGGCCAGCAGAGGGTGTAGGAGTAGTGGAGGTCCCCGCCAAAGACTTCCCCTCCATCCAAGCTGTTCACAGTCAGGACGCGATGGTGGCTGACCTGCTCCAGCAAGCTGCAGAGGCTGGAGGCGTGGTGGAGGGGCAAACTGGAGTCGTCCTGGAGCAAGGTTCAAAATGACTGGCACAACGTTTTCCCCACAGTCACCATTTTAAAGAAGCGTGTAGTTTCCATCATGAGTCGTCTGACAGATAATATTGTTTGTCAGGTCACGGAGAAGGAATGGTGGCAGCCACGCAGGCCCAGCAGCAGCTCCTGGAGGCTGGGGTTGGTGTAGAAGGTGGGACAGGTGTGGAAATGATGGTCATGGACTCACTGGACCCCACCCTGTTGCAGATGAAGGCTGAGGTACGTTTATAGCCATTGAAAGGAATTCTGAGGATACCCAACATATCAAACAGAATTTTCTTCTAACGTCCATTCCAATTAAAATGAGGTCTGTTTTCAGGTCATAGATGCTGCCGTTGGTGGACCATCAGCAACGGTTGGTGTTGTTGGGGGGGTGTCAGGTGCTGCCCATCAGGCGACTGTAACCACAGTGGATCAGACTCAGATCATAACGTTACAGGTTGGTGAATGTTCATTACTTCTTTCTTAGCTGGTGTTCGGTGGATCTGCCAGCTGCCTGCAGGCCTCCAGAGAGTTCTGTTCTGATGGCTCCTCAGGTCAAAGAGCGTGTTTTTATGTCAACCTCTGAGATTCTTCAGACATGGCTTTGGACTCAGGTCTCCCTCTGTCTCCAGGTTGTAAACATGGAGGAACAGGCAGCTCTGGGTCTTGGGGAGCTCCAACTGGTCCAGGTGCCAGTTTCTGCCTCTGCAGTGGAGGCCCTACAACAAGGCACTTTTGTGGACACCACTGCTATGCCAAAGGATGGTGACCCAGTCATCTGTCACACGCTGCCGCTTCCTGAAGGCTTTCAGGTGAGCTGACACACACGCTCATTGTTCAGCCTTCACCTCAGACACACAGCACTACCCAGTGACTAAATCTAACAATTCCCCAGCTGGGAAATCTAACTGTACAATCAAGTGGTATCAGTGGAGCAACACTGTGTAATAGATGAAGATAACTTTCACTGTGACAACAGCAACTCTTGTGCTGCTCAGAAGAACACAGGCTCAGCACAAAGAGCCCTTATCTTTGTCAGTAGTCAGTGAACACTGGAGAGTGTGGTGGATATAAGTTCCATTTTACATTAGAAAAAAAACATAAATAGAGAAATAAAATGCAGATAGATTTTTTTTCTCAGACCATAGAAGGAACCCAAAAAAAATAAAATAAATAGTAAAATATTCTTTAGCCCTTCATGTTAGTTCACAAAACCCGGTTGATTATCTGTCAATTGTGTGTTCAAGTTCAATGTAGTGCATCTTGAATTGAATTGAGACATGATGCTCAGGAAAAACATTATTCAACTCATTGATTCACCTCTTAAAAGGATGAATCAAATAAACTCCACTTCCGCCAACATAACAGAACCCACAAAATATCAGAACCCATTCAACTTAATAGTAAATTAAATTCTTTTTTTTTTTTTACTGTTCCATTGCCAAAGCAGAGGTGAGTATGTTAAATGTCCACAGTCGGTGGGGACTCTACGTCCAAGGGGAAGGGGAAGTGTTGGGAACAGAGGGAGCTGCTGACATGAAAGGTGTGTGTGAGTCTGACCTACTTCAGATAGCCCTACCCATTCTGATTCAGTTCAGTCACTGGCTGTCAGAGACATCACTGTCTAGAAAACCTAACCTTAAACAGTACCAACCATTTAACCACCATGTGGGAATCTGAAAATAATCAGGTCGTAAAAACTTCAAAGTTATTGAAGTTATCATAGACAGCGTGCAGTTAACATCAATCCTCTATCTATAGTAAATCCATCCGCCAACACGTGGTAAAGAACGAGATCCGGTCTCACTGATGCCGTATCCATCCGCCAACACGTGGTAAAGAACGAGATCCGGTCTCACTGATGTCTTATCCATCCGCCAACACGTGGTAAAGAACGAGATCCGGTCTCACTGATGTCGTATCCATCCGCCAACACGTGGTAAAGAACGAGATCCGGTCTCACTGATGTCGTATCCATCCACCAACACGTGGTAAAGAACGAGATCCGGTCTCACTGATGTCGTATCCATCCGCCAACACGTGGTAAAGAACGAGATCCGGTCTCACTGATGTCGTATCCATCCGCCAACACGTGGTAAAGAACGAGATCCGGTCTCACTGATGTCGTATCCATCCGCCAACACGTGGTAAAGAACGAGATCCGGTCTCACTGATGTCGTATCCATCCACCAACACGTGGTAAAGAACGAGATGCGGTCTCACTGATGTCGTATCCATCCACCAACACGTGGTAAAGAACGAGATCCGGTCTCACTGATGTCGTATCCATCCACCAACAGGTGGTAAAGAACGAGATCCGGTCTCACTGATGTCGTATCCATCCACCAACACGTGGTAAAGAACGAGATCCGGTCTCACTGATGTCGTATACATCCACCAACACGTGGTAAAGAACGAGATGCGGTCTCACTGATGTCGTATCCATCCACCAACACGTGGTAAAGAACGAGATGCGGTCTCACTGATGTCGTATCCATCCACCAACACGTGGTAAAGAACGAGATGCGGTCTCACTGATGTCGTATCCATCCACCAACACGTGGTAAAGAACGAGATGCGGTCTCACTGATGTCGTATCCATCCACCAACACGTGGTAAAGAACGAGATCAGGTCTCACTGATGTCGTATCCATCCACCAACACGTGGTAAAGAACGAGATGCGGTCTCACTGATGTCGTATCCATCCACCAACACGTGGTAAAGAACGAGATGCGGTCTCACTGATGTCGTATCCATCCTCCAACAGGTGGTAAAGAACGAGATCCGGTCTCACTGATGTCGTATCCATCCGCCAACACGTGGTAAAGAACGAGATCCGGTCTCACTGATGTCGTATCCATCCGCCAACACGTGGTAAAGAACGAGATGCGGTCTCACTGATGTCGTATCCATCCACCAACAGGTGGTAAAGAACGAGATCTGGTCTCACTGATGTCGTATCCATCCACCAACACGTGGTAAAGAACGAGATGCGGTCTCACTGATGTTGTATCCATCCGCCAACACGTGGTAAAGAACGAGATCCGGTCTCACTGATGTCGTATCCATCCGCCAACACGTGGTAAAGAACGAGATCCGGTCTCACTGATGTCGTATCCATCCACCAACACGTGGTAAAGAACGAGATGCGGTCTCACTGATGTCGTGTCCATCCGCCAACACGTGGTAAAGAACGAGATGCGGTCTCACTGATGTCGTATCCATCCACCAACACGTGGTAAAGAACGAGATGCGGTCTCACTGATGTCGTATCCATCCGCCAACACGTGGTAAAGAACGAGATGCGGTCTCACTGATGTCGTATCCATCCGCCAACACGTGGTAAAGAACGAGATCCGGTCTCACTGATGTCGTATCCATCCGCCAACACGTGGTAAAGAACGAGATCCGGTCTCACTGATGTCGTATCCATCCGCCAACACGTGGTAAAGAACGAGATCCGGTCTCACTGATGTCGTATCCATCCGCCAACACGTGGTAAAGAACGAGATCCGGTCTCACTGATGTCGTATCCATCCGCCAACACGTGGTAAAGAACGAGATGCGGTCTCACTGATGTCGTATCCATCCACCAACACGTGGTAAAGAACGAGATGCGGTCTCACTGATGTCGTATCCATCCACCAACACGTGGTAAAGAACGAGATGCGGTCTCACTGATGTCGTATCCATCCACCAACACGTGGTAAAGAACGAGATGCGGTCTCACTGATGTCGTATCCATCCACCAACACGTGGTAAAGAACGAGATGCGGTCTCACTGATGTCGTATCCATCCACCAACACGTGGTAAAGAACGAGATGCGGTCTCACTGATGTCGTATCCATCCGCCAACACGTGGTAAAGAACGAGATGCGGTCTCACTGATGTCGTATCCATCCGCCAACACGTGGTAAAGAACGAGATGCGGTCTCACTGATGTCGTATCCATCCGCCAACACGTGGTAAAGAACGAGATCCGGTCTCACTGATGTGGTATCCATCCGCCAACACGTGGTAAAGAACGAGATCCGGTCTCACTGATGTGGTATCCATCCGCCAACACGTGGTAAAGAACGAGATGCGGTCTCACTGATGTCGTATCCATCCGCCAACACGTGGTAAAGAACGAGATGCGGTCTCACTGATGTCGTATCCATCCGCCAACACGTGGTAAAGAACGAGATGCGGTCTCACTGATGTCGTATCCATCCACCAACAGGTGGTAAAGAACGAGATCCGGTCTCACTGATGTCGTATCCATCCGCCAACACGTGGTAAAGAACGGGATCCGGTCTCACTGATGTCGTATCCATCCGCCAACACGTGGTAAAGAACGAGATGCGGTCTCACTGATGTCGTATCCATCCGCCAACACGTGGTAAAGAACGAGATCCGGTCTCACTGATGTCGTATCCATCCGCCAACACGTGGTAAAGAACGAGATCCGGTCTCACTGATGTCGTATCCATCCACCAACACGTGGTAAAGAACGAGATGCGGTCTCACTGATGTCGTGTCCATCCGCCAACACGTGGTAAAGAACGAGATGCGGTCTCACTGATGTCGTATCCATCCACCAACACGTGGTAAAGAACGAGATCTGGTCTCACTGATGTCGTATCCATCCGCCAACACGTGGTAAAGAACGAGATCTGGTCTCACTGATGTCGTATCCATCCGCCAACACGTGGTAAAGAACGAGATCCGGTCTCACTGATGTCGTATCCATCCACCAACACGTGGTAAAGAACGAGATCCGGTCTCACTGATGTCGTATCCATCCACCAACACGTGGTAAAGAACGAGATGCGGTCTCACTGATGTCGTATCCATCCACCAACACGTGGTAAAGATAAACAGAAGGACGACTCATATCTCAAACAGCTTCCATGTAGAGCAGCTCATACCTCTACTGTCTTAAGGTATACTCAGACCCCTGTTATACATCACACTTCACCCTAGTGACAGAAACACAAATTAAAAGAACATTTCCATTGAAGGGGTCTCACAGGATGTGGGTGTCGTGGACATCCATATTATTAGTTTAAAGTTACTGTTACTTAACAAAGTTACTTAACAGTAGTGCAGTGATATGACAGGAGTTCAAAATATTGTAAATTGTGTGTTACAGTGAAAGTTGTATGTGGACCAACTGCACTGGTGTCCACATCCAAACGGCTAACAATAAACCTGTCAGGGTTAGCTTCATACACAGTTCTGTTGTTCTGGACTGCAGGTGTCTCCAGATTAGTCTGTGTTTACAGAAATCATGTAGTCGTTGATGTAAAAAGTGATCTGTCGTGACCTTCAGTGAGGTTTGACTGGACATTCAATGTGCAGGTAGTGAAGGTTGGGGCTAATGGAGAGGTGGAGACAGTGGAACAAGAGGAGGAGGCAGTGGAAGCCCAACCTGTGGACGAGGAAGATGACGAGGTGGAGAACCAGCTGCTGGAGGAAGGAGAGGAGGAGTCCATCCAGCCTCCCAGAGAGGACCCAAGCTGGGCTAAAGATCCAGACTATCACCCTCCATCCACCACTGTGAAGAAGACCAAAAAGGTCAGTGATGTCAGAGGGTTTGGATCTGGACAGCAGAAAGAATGAAGTCTAATGCTTCCTGTCTGCTCAGGGGAAGAAGAGTCGTCTGCGTTACGCTGAGGGCGATAAGGACATGGACGTGAGCGTCTATGACTTTGAAGAGGAGCAGCAGGAGGGCCTGTTGTCTGAGGTCAATGCTGAGAAGGTGGTGGGCAACATGAAACCCCCCAAACCCACCAAGATCAAGAAGAAAGGTGAGGCGCCATAAGGCTGGTTTCATCCACGTTTTCTGTTGTTCTACTGCTCATTAAGACAATTAGAATAAAGTCAGTCATACGTTTAGACACTGCTGACCCACCACCCAACTGTTGGTTCTGACCCTCATCGGACACCAGCTAAAGTCTTGTTTGGTTGGGTTGTTAACATTTATAACCACTACATGAGATCCACAATGTTCCACAATACCATCCATCAGTCTGACCACCAGGAGATACTGTATGTTCACTCCAACGCTGCTCAGTTCTCCTAAGTTGTGTTTTTGTGGTGGGACGCAGACACCACAAAAACCACCACCTGCAAACTACAGAGACAGGAAGCACACCTAGTGTGAGGTTGTGAGGTAAAGGCTGGCTGTTGGTACTGGTGCTGACTCTGTGTGTGTGTGTGTGTGTGTGTGTGTGTGTGTGTGTGTGTGTGTGTGTGTGTGTGTGTGTGTGTGTGTGTGTGTGTGTGTGTGTGTGTGTGTGTGTGTGTGTGTTCCTGACCAGGGGTGAAGAAGACGTTCCAGTGTGAGCTGTGTAGTTACACGTGTCCTCGACGCTCCAACCTGGACAGACACATGAAGAGCCACACCGACGAGAGACCGCACAAGTGTCACCTGTGTGGGAGGGCCTTCAGGACCGTCACCCTGCTGAGAAACCATCTGAACACACACACGGGTACACACACACACAGCCTTCTAGCTGCCTGGAGAGAAGACACGCTTCCAGGTGCTTACAGGCGTGTTGCTTTTGTGTCCACCAGGAACCCGTCCACACAAGTGCACAGACTGTGACATGGCCTTTGTCACCAGTGGGGAGTTGGTCCGCCATCGCCGCTACAAACACACACATGAGAAACCCTTTAAGTGCTCCATGTGTGACTACGCCAGCGTGGAGGTGAGAGCCTCACTAACAATGGTGGTCAGGTCATTTCCCCTGGGTGGGGGTGGGGGGGGATGACTTCTTCATCTGCTGCTGCTCCATCAAAAGGAGCTTCTCTCTGCAGAATCTACTTTGGTTCGTGCTGTAGTGTTCTGATCAGTAACTCTGTGTGTGTGTGTGTGTGTGTGTGTGTGTGTGTGTGTGTGTGTGTGTGTGTGTGTGTGTGTGTGTGTGTGTGTGTGTGTGTGTGGTTGGGGTGTGCAGGTGAGCAAACTGAAGCGACACATCCGTTCCCACACCGGTGAGCGTCCGTTCCAGTGCAGCCTGTGCAGCTACGCCAGCAGAGACACGTACAAGCTGAAGAGACACATGAGGACACACTCAGGTAAAGTCCTTCTTCTGGTCGTGTTGGGTGGAGGACCAGGACCACGGGGTCCTGCACAGGTCTCCAGCTGGTGTTGTTATTTAGGGGAAGACTTCAAAACGTTGCCCCATGCCCCCTGGGCTTGTCCTGGGCACCCTAGGGGTATCTGCTTCTTCTGGTGTCTGGGTCTACATGGTCCTCAGTGCTCCCCCAGTGGCCCTTCAGGTGATGGCTTCTGGATGCTCCTAGCTGGGTTGGGGGTGCTCAGCTAGCGTGGCCCTGCTGGGTCCTGGTAGCCTCTCTAGGCGATGGTTTCATCACATATGCCTGTTGGTTCAGGGCCTACCAGCTCGTTGGGTCCGTCAGAACGTGATGAGTCTCCCTCCAGACATCACATTAATCACAGGCCTGTGGTCCTGTCAGGACCTCCACTGCTCTGGTGTTTTATTAAGATGTAGGTTGTGAGAAATAATGAAAGCGTTCAAGTCTCTTCCCCTCTAACAGCACTTCCTGTCTGTCTGTGTTTTCTCTCCGTCTCCGCCTGGTTCCCCCCTTCACAGAGGTGCAGCACTTCCCTCTCTGGGTCTCAATAGGAAATTCTAATAAAGACTAACAACTTAGTTCCCAGGGAGGACCGCTGATGGTCACATACACACAATCAGATATTTTTTTAAAATTGCTGCTTGACTGAAACGAGCATTGATCTCATAAAAAGTTGACCCCCTTTTATGGTGGTACTCATTTTGCTTTCTGGCCTTTGACTACAAATGGCCTTTGACCCTCCTGAGGGTCTTCAGGAAGGTCCCTGCGCCCCAAAGGACCAGAGAGAGTCTGCTCTGTCCTTCTTTAGTGCACTGGTTTATGAGTCCAGTCCAGTTAGTTGTTGGGGTGAACACCCAGGAACCAATCAGATGTCCCCATCCATTCCCTGGATAGTCATGGTGATGGGGAAGAGTGGGGGCCCCACAGAAGTCACCAACCAGCTCTTTGGTTTGAACCTGGAGGTGGGGCCACTGGCCTGTATCAGTGAGGGTCCTTGAGATGCGGGGGCTTTGACACAAGACCTCTTCCAGAGGCGTGGCCCCTCTGAACAGTTTGAGCTCCTGTTTGTTTCCTGACTTGAAGACCTTCTTCTGGAGCAGAGAAGAGCCTGAACACCAGGACTCATCAGGGTTTGTGGTTGGACTGACACGTAGAGTCCTGCTGGTCGTTCCCCTCCAGAGAGGAAGCAGTCCTCGACCCCCTTCAGACGATGTGGCCAGCTGGGGGCTTTAACAGGCAGGAGGTGAACCAGGTTGGGGTCAGCTCTCCCGGGGGTGTCCAGCGTTTTGTGGTCATGCGGGATGAATGTGAGCAGAGTGGAGGACAGAGGGTGTCTGGTGTCTGAGTCTGTAGACTGGTCACCTTGTTGAAGACGTCCCAGGCCGCAGCAGCGTTAGCAGAGGGAAAAACACATGCTGCCCCCACTATGGCATGTCCCACACGTCTTTTGTCCCCAGTGCATTGTTCTACAGTAAAGTCCAGAGTGAAGAGACGGCATTTAAGTTATGATTTTTGTGGACTAACGGCGCGTGATGGATCTGTGGCTTCGCTCCTCACCAGTTAGTTTATCCCTCCCACTCTGTTAGCTTCATAAATGTCTTCCTGTATGGACTCCTAACAAAATGAACATGTTCCCAGGAGAGAAACCCTACGAGTGCTACATCTGCCACGCCCGATTCACCCAGAGTGGAACCATGAAGATGCACATCCTGCAGAAACACACGGAGAACGTGGCCAAGTTCCACTGTCCTCACTGCGACACCGTCATCGCACGCAAGAGTGACCTGGGTAACGCACCATCACACACAGTGCAGCGTCACGGCGCTGACCGACACCCGGTTCACCTCCAGTGATGTGTGTGTCGACCGACACCCGGTTCACCTCCAGTGATGTGTGTGTCCTCCTGTCCCAAGGCGTCCATCTCCGCAAGCAGCACTCATTCATCGAAACGGGGAAGAAGTGTCGTTACTGCGACGCCGTGTTCCACGAGCGCTACGCCCTGATCCAGCACCAGAAGTCTCACAAGAACGAGAAGAGGTTCAAGTGTGACATGTGTGACTACTGCTGCCGCCAGGTGTGTGTGTGAACACTCGGTCGGGTAGGGATACACTACCTTATCTGTAAATGAGTGTCTCTTCAGTGGATAACAGAGGTGAACCTCTGGATCCAGGAGAGACGACACAGACGTCAGGGAACTCGTGTCCAGGCTGAACCAAAAACCTTTCAGTTCAGTACTGGACTTTATTAATGAATGCATTCTAATAGTATTTTATTTATAACAATCTATTTTAAGCTGACAAACACGTTTTACTGTTCAATACAGTCCATTGAAATTGATTGAAATCAACTTTATTGATCCACATAGGAAATTATTTGTCCACTCTCGTCTTAGTCTTTATGTTGTTAATCACATGCATAGTAAATGTGTACAGGCCTGTGTCTCACACACACACACACACACACACACACACACACACACACACACACACACACACACACACACACACACACACACACACACACACACACACACACAGGGCCTGTAAGCATGTAAATGGAAGGTAGAGTGGCAGGCTGCTCCTCCATGGTACTCCCATGAGCAACTTGGTAAGGTGACGGTGTGTTGCTCAAGAGCACCGTGGCAGTGCTCAGGAGCTGAACTGGCACCTCTACTGACAAGTCACATTCCGAAACATTTTACCCCACATGGGCCTTGAACCTGCCAGCCCCCAGCCCAAGACTTAGTGGAGACCCAGTGGACTAACTGCCACCGATGTAGTTCAGAACAGTGTAACTCCAGTGTAATCCAGGGTGTACCTGTTTGGTTGGAGGCAGACAAATGACACACGGTGATGTTAAGCAGCCCAGATTAATGACTGCACTGGATGGCAGAACAAATTTAAGAAATTAAACAGAAAACGGGTAACTAGAACTGAACGTCCACTAATTAAGTAACTAGCAACCAACCAAGAAACGGATTGAACTAAACTCAAGGTTTCTATAGAACTCAAATATTTTGTACAATGTTATTTTCCTTCTAAGTCAGTAATGCCAGTGTACTGTGTGTTTTAATGACCGAAAACACAAAGGATGAGTGTTAGTAGAATATAGATGTAAAGTAGTACCTAAAGATAAGAGCAGTGCTTCAGAACACCACTGGTAGTTGGTGGAAGGATACATCAGTGAGACCGGATCTCGTTCTTTACCACGTGTTGGTGGATGGATACGACATCAGTGAGACCGGATCTCGTTCTTTACCACGTGTTGGTGAATGGATACGACATCAGTGAGACCGGATCTCGTTCTTTACCACGTGTTGGTGGATGGATACGACATCAGTGAGACCGGATCTCGTTCTTTACCACGTGTTGGTGGATGGATACGACATCAGTGAGACCGGATCTCGTTCTTTACCACGTGTTGGTGGATGGATACGACATCAGTGAGACCGGATCTCGTTCTTTACCACGTGTTGGTGGATGGATACGACATCAGTGAGACCGGATCTCGTTCTTTACCACGTGTTGGTGGATGGATACGACATCAGTGAGACCGGATCTCATTCTCGTTGGTGGAGTAAAGACTTTTTCGTTTCTTTTCATCTTTTATCGTTGTTTACATAACTTATATACAGTCAACCCTCGGTTTTTGAACGCTTCTGTTCTCGACCAAATCGGTTTTCGACCAGAAAATCCGAGAATTTTACGTCTCTGAACTCGACCAAAATTCGGCTCTCGACCAAACCGAAAGAAGCCGAGCGTACCTGAAAACGACTCACTCGGGAGGCGAGCGAACTCGAATGCCCAGGATGCTTCCTCCGTAGCGCATTCGTGTTCAAAGTTCGATAGGATATCTGTTATTAAAATAAAACACAGTGTCTATTTCTACCCTTTATATTTATGTTTAACAGTATACAGTGCAGTTTATGGTGTAAAATAGTAAAAAAAAAAAACTTAGAAAAAGTTGTTTTTTAGACTTGAAACGGATTAAAATTATTTACATTAATTATAATTGGAAATATATTGTAGTTTCGGATTTCGAACAACTCGCTTTTTGAACAGCCTTCTGGAACGGATTATGTTGGATAACCAAGGGTTGACTGTAATTAATTACACACAGGTAAGGTCTGCGTGTCTATTGGTTGATAAAAATTGTTTCTTTACATTATTTGGGAGGTCTCCACAAGGCTTGAACAGATTCAATTGGTTTTAGTTCTTTTAAACGTGTAAATGTTGTTGTGTTAGGAGCCCAGTCACTGGTGTGTGGTGGTTTCAATGGTGTAACGGGTGTGTGATGGTGTGTAACCGGGTGTTGCCTCCATGCAGGAGCGCCACATGGTGATGCACCGGCGGACCCACACCGGGGAGAAGCCCTACGCCTGCAGCCAGTGTGAGAAGACCTTCAGGCAGAAGCAGCTGCTGGACATGCACTTCAAACGATACCACGACCCCAACTTTGTCCCCACCGCCTTCGTCTGCCCCAAATGCAGCAAAACCTTCACTCGGAGGGTGAGGGCGCTCCCGTGGTTCAGTCCTGGGGGGTTCTGTGCTCAGAGCGTGGGGTTAACACACTGGTGTGTCTTACAGAACACCATGGCTCGCCATGCAGACAACTGCGGCGGCGAGGTGGAGGATGCTGAGAACGGAGCTCCTGCCCCAAAGAGGGGCAGAAGAGGCAGAAAGAGGAAGATGAGGAACAGGAGGGACGACGATGATGACGACGACGACAGCGGTGAGCTTCAGTGCAAACCAGTGAGAGGGGGGGGCGGTCTTTCTCTGCTGGGATCCATTCGTCCAATGTCTGCTTCCTGTCTGCCCCACAGAGGAGGACCACGTGGAGCCGGAGGAGGAGGAGGAGGCTGAAGGGGAGGAGGACTCTCCACTGATGCAGGAGGAAGAGGAGGCAGAATGTATGGAGCTGGACCAGGCCCCCGCTGCCACCCCCGTACCGGCCCCCGACGAGCCCCCGGTCAAGAGGAAACGAGGGCGACCCCCAAAGAACGCCCCCAAGCCTCCCACGGCCAGCAAGGCAGCCCGTGTGGCCCCCAAGACACCCCCCACTGGTGAGAATACTGATGGGGAGATGAGATGAGATGAGGAGGAGGAGGGTCATCACATGTAGGGAGTCAGTCCTGCACACACACACACACACACACACACACACACACACACACACACACACACACGAGGGGCCTGTAGGCAACAGAGAGGATGATGGGAGAGTGGCGTACAGCTCCTTCGTGATGCGCCCGATGAGCAACTTATAAGGGGACGGTGCCTTGCTCAAAGGCACCTCAGCAGCACTCAGGAGGTGAAGTGGCAGCTCCTACTGCCAGTTCACACTCCAGATCTTTGGTCCAGGGGCGGGATTTGAACCAGCCACCTTCCGGTCCCGAGCCCAGGACGCAGTGGACTGAACTGCTGCTGGTGTCTGAACAGACCTGCAGAAGGACCTCCTCTCCATTCACCACAGTGAAATCACACCTCTGATAGTCCTGAGTGTGTGTGTGTGTGGGGGGGGGGGGGTGGATTCTAGTTGCAGCTACTCCAGAGGAATTGTTTAATCCATTTGTTGAAGCTCTAAGTTGACACATTGAGCTGCTGCCCTCTGCTGGTTGTCAGTCAGTGTGACAGTTGTTACATCCCTTCTTCTTCTTCTTCTTCTTCTTTGGGCTTTTCCCTCCAGGGGTCTCCACAGCGAATCAGTGTCCTCCATCTAACCCTGTCTTCTGCATCCTCTTCTCTCACACCAACTACCTTCATGTCCTCTTTCACTACATCCATAAACCTCCTCTTTGGTCTTCCTCTAGGCCTCCTGCCTGGCAGTTCAAAACTCAGCATCCTTCTACCAATATATTCACTATCTCTCCTCTGGACATGTCCAAACCATCTCAGTCTGGCCATCTCAGTACTTCAAATCCTCCACCTTCTTGATCTCTTCTCCCTGTAACCTCACTCTTCCACTTGGGTCCCTCTCATTCACACACATGTACTCTGTCTTACTGCGGCTAACCTTCATCCCTCTCCTTTCCAGGACAAACCTCCACCTCTCTAGCTTCTCCTCCACCTCTTCCCTACTCTCACTGCAGATCACAATGTCATCTGCAAACATCATAGTCCATGGAGATTCCTGTCTAACCTCGTCTGTCAGCCTGTCCATCACCATAGCGAACAAGAAGGGGCTCAGAGCTGATCCCTGATGCAGTCCCACCTCCACCTTGAACTCCTCTGTCACACCTACAGCACACCTCACCACTGTCTTACAGTCCTCATACATGTCCTGCACCGCTCTAACATACTTCTCTGACACTCCAGACTTCCTCATACAATACCACAGTTCCTCTCTGGGCACCCTGTCATAAGCTTTCTCCAGATCTACAAAAACACAATGCAGCTCCCTCTGGCCTTCTCTGTACTTCTCTATCAACATCCTCAAAGCAAATACTGCATCTGTAGTACTCTTTTTTTGGCATGAAACCATACTGCTGCTCACAAATGCTCACTTCTGCCCTTAGTCTAGCTTCCACTACTCTTTCCCATAACTTCATTGTATGGCTCATCAGCTTTATTCCTCTGTAGTTGCCACAACTCTGCACATCTCCCTTGTTCTTAAAAATGGGCACCAGCACACTTCTCCTCCACTCCTCAGGCATCTTCTCACTATCTAAGATCCTGTTGAACAAGCCAGTCAGAAACTCTACTGCCACCTCTCCTAGACACTTCCAAACCTCTACAGGTATATCATCAGGACCGACTGCCTTTCCACTCTTCATCCTCTTCAGTGCTCTCCTCACTTCATCCTGACTAATCTTTGCTACATCCTGGTCCACAACAGTCACCTCTTCTAGTCTTTGTTCTCTCTCATTTTCCACGTTCATCAACTCTTCAAAGTTCTCTTTCCATCTTCCCATCACACTACTGACACCTGTCAATAGACTTCCATCCCTGTCCTTAATCACCCTAACCTGCTGCACGTCCTTCCCATCTCTGTCTCTCTGTCTTGCCAACCTGTATAGATCAATCTCTCCCTCCTTACTGTCCAACCGAGCATACAAGTCATCATAAGCTTCTTGTTTGGCCTTTGCTACCTCTACCTTCACCTGTTGTAATTGTCAGTGTTCGTTCGTCCGTTTGTCCACCAAATATCTTCACAAACGTTGCAGATAGAAAGATGAAACAAAAAGCACTTGACTCAGGCAGCAAAGGGGAAGAAAATGAGATGCTGACACTGACCTTGAGAAATGTATGTCAAGGTCAAATTTAAACTTTTGTACACTCAGGAACTGGATAAGATAGAAAGACAAAAAAAAGGCATTTTATTCAGGGAGGCAAGGGGATGAAAATTAGATCACATCCTTGACCTTGAAAAACTAGGTCAAAGTCAAATTTTCTTTCACTTTTTATACCTTTTTTTTTATACGTCTCTGAAACCTCATGACAAACAGAATGCGCCAGGTACATATTGGAACATGGGTCTTTTATTAAATGACTCTGACCTATGAAAGTAGGTCAGGGTCAAATGTTGAACTCAGGGGTGTTGCAGGATGTTGCAGTCTCTTACTGCCTTGTTGTATTTTGTAGCAGCGGCCATCATCCAGGTGGAGGACGAGAGCACCGGAGCAGTGGAGAACATCATCGTCAAGAAGGAGGACGGGGATGCCTCCACCGCACCTCTACAGGGGGGGGTGGCCCTGACGGTGGAGGGGGTGGGGCTGGATGGCCAAGGGGTGGAGCCTGTGGAGCTGGCTGTGAATGAGGAGACTGGAGCCATCGCTGCCAACGGAGATCTGACCCCAGAGATGATCCTCAGCATGATGGACCGGTGAACCCGGCACACATGATGGACCGGTGACCCCGGCACACATGATGGACCGGTGACCCCGGCACACATGATGGACCGGTGACCCCGGCACACATGATGGACCGGTGACCCCGGCACACATGATGGACCGGTGACCCCGGCACACAGACTGACTACAATTGGCAAACATTGATTAACCACACGTGAGGCTGCTGCACACGCCTGTGGTGGTAAAGTAACACTGCACAAGATACTTGTGTATGTAAGCATGTAAATACTTACACTGTTAGTTCACATGTACACACACACACACACACACACACACACACACACACACGTCATATTCAGATAACATCCAACTGAAACAGCCTTCTGTGCTCTGCAGCTTGTTGTGTTTCCGTCTGAACACCTTCATCGCTCTGTTTCTACCCACAGCCACATCCTGTCAGGCTCCGCCCACACGCTGACATGTTCACTTGTTGCTTCATCACGAGAAGGTGTGTGATCTGTGTCCACCTTCTTCTCCCCACCTGTTTGTTTCTGCATAGACAGAAGGGTTTGTGACACCAGCAGTTCTTCCTATAAGTAGGATGACATGAACAGACGCTTCATCATACATGATCACATGATCACCAGACGGTCATGGGAACAGGAGTTCTCATGTTTTTCCATCCTGTTCTACTGTCTGAGTCCACAGAGCGTGAAGCCTCTTCAGGTGGAAACCCCACCGACCTGCTGTAGTCGATGGGGTTTCCACCTGACACCTGGGAGATGTCAGGTGTCGTCTCTCATTATTTAATCACGAGTTTGAACATTCCTTAAAGTACATGGATCTCACACACACACACACACACACACACTTGTCGTGGTAAAACCTCCGGCAGCACAGATGGAACCTGTGCTTTGGTGCTGTTTTAACTGCACGTTATGAGGCTTGTGGTCTAAAGCATGCTGGGGTTTTTATTTCAGAGGTCGACATGTCTGTGAAGGTGGAACACGCCCTCCGTCACACCTTCCTGTCACACACCTGTGGACCGGCCACACTAAATCCTGAACCACTATCGCTCTGCAGCTCAGTTTTGGTTGCCAATAGTAACGACGTAGCTGCTTGGAGACGTTGAATCTGCCGTTTTGTGATTATTTCCTCTACAGTTCCGTGTGACAGTAGCGTGTTGTTGTCTGGTGGTGCAGAGCCGGTGTCCATCTGCACAAACGCCTGTGTGAGGTCACGTGTGTGTTCAACCACACGCCAGCGTCATGAAGGTAGAGCCCTCCATGACGCTGGCAGGATAGTCTCGATAACAGAATCCGTGTTGACATCAAACATTCATGATAACAAATGTGATCGTGTGTATTTTCCAAAGAAACAACTTTTTCTCATCTCACCAGGCTTCTTTTTGTCATCTTACATTTGAATGATGATGGGATCCTGAGTTACTACAGCTGCGTTTCTTATGTTAATGAACAGGTAAATGAATGAGAGGCAGAGTGTGAGCAGAATCAGTTTAGAGGTAGAGTTTCAATCATATCATAGAGGCGCGGCTTCCTTCCGTCCATCTCAGAGCTGCTGATCATGATCTGCTGGATCAGCGCTGGTCTGATCCGTCCACACCCTCTAGCCCAGTGCTGAGGTCAGAAAGAGTCCGTCTGGGTCCAGTTTGGAAATGGACCCTTTTGCATTCAGAAACACACTTGTCATTTTCATGTGGATGGATAGCTGTTCCCATAGCAACAGCATTGATTTTCCATTTTGTGTATTTGTTTTGGCAGAAGATTTGAGTTTTAACATGGTTTTAAACTTCCTGTTTGAAGACCAAGAAAACTTTAAAACTGACATGTTTAGTGTCGTTTTTGAAGATGAGCTATCCGACAGCTGACAAATAAAATCATCCAATGAACTCACGACTGCTACTCTGTCTGTTCTGTGGAGGAGCTCCAAACCAGTTTAGGACTAGAGGACCTTGTTTGTTACTGAAAAGAAAGAATCACCTGCCTTCACTTGATCTGGAGAAAAAGCAATGACTCATCACAAACCTGGTGAAATAAAAATCCTTTTTTTCATCATTACCAATAATAAAAAAGACTCAATGACAGAAATAAACAATAAAACAAATCATCTGGAAAAAGTGGGAGGGACTGAACCTCTGTTGGTCCAGTAGTTCAGGGACACGTCCACTAATGAAGATGGTAATACGCTCTGTATAGTAGAGTCCAGGTAACACTCACTGTACAAAGGAATCTAGATAAAACACTGTACATTAGAGTCTAGATAACACATTGTACAGAAGAGTCTAGATAACACATTGTACAGAAGAGTCTAGATAACACATTGTACAGAAGAGTCTAGATAACACACTGTACAGAAGAGTCTAGATAACACATTGTACAGAAGAGTCTAGATAACACACTGTACAGAAGAGTCTAGATAACACATTGTACAGAAGAGTCTAGATAACACATTGTACAGAAGAGTCTAGATAACACACTGTACAGAAGAGTCTAGATAACATTACAGAAGAGTCTAGATAACACATTGTACAGAAGAGTCTAGATAACATTACAGAAGAGTCTAGATAACGCTGTACAGAAGAGTCTAGATAACATTACAGAAGAGTCTAGATAACGCTGTACAGAAGAGTCTAGATAACACATTGTACAGAAGAGTCTAGATAACACTACAGAAGAATAGATAACACTACAGAAGAGTCTAGATAACACATTGTACAGAAGAGTCTAGATAACACATTGTACAGAAGAGTCTAGATAACACTACAGAAGAATAGATAACACTACAGAAGAGTCTAGATTACACATTGTACAGAAGAGTCTGGATAACACTACAGAAGAATAGATAACACTACAGAAGAGTCTAGATAACACATTGTACAGAAGAGTCTAGATAACACATTGTACAGAAGAGTCTAGATAACATTACAGAAGAGTCTAGATAACACTGTACAGAAGAGTCTAGATAACACATTGTACAGAAGAGTCTAGATAACACTACAGAAGAGTCTAGATAACACATTGTACAGAAGAGTCTAGATAACACACTGTACAGAAGAGTCTAGATAACACATACTATACAGTAGAGTCTAGATAACACTGTACAGTGGAGTCTAGATAACACACACTGTACAG
Organism: Antennarius maculatus; assembly: GCA_013358685.1. NCBI lineage: Eukaryota > Metazoa > Chordata > Actinopteri > Lophiiformes > Antennariidae > Antennarius > Antennarius maculatus. Next base: position 43,751 of record JABVMC010000077.1, on the reverse strand, counting down.
TAGAGTCTAGATAACACTACAGTAGAGTCTAGATAACACTGTAAAGTCTAGATAACACTGTACAGTGGAGTCTAGATAACACACACTGTACAGTAGAGTCTAGATAACACACACTGTACAGAAGAGTCTTGATAACACTCAATGTACAGTAGAGTCTAGATAACACTACAGTAGAGTCTAGATAACACTACAGTAGAGTCTAGATAACACTGTAAAGTCTAGATAACACTGTACAGTAGAGTCTAGATAACACTGTAAAGTCTAGATAACACTGTACAGTAGAGTCTAGATAACACTGTACAGTAGAGTCTAGATAACACACTGTACAGTAGAGTGTAGATAACACACTGTACAGAAGAGTCTAGATAACACTGCACAGAAGAGTCTAGATAACACTCAATGTACAGTAGAGTTTAGATAACACCCTGTACAGAAGCGTCTCGAGAGCACACACAGTACAGAAGAGTGTAGATAACAGTGTACAGAAGAGTCTGGACAACACACACTTTACAATAGAGTCTACTTAATGTACAATACAGAAGAGTTTAGATAACACACACCATATGTAAAACTGATTTCGCTGTAAAGTAATTCTACATTTCACTCAATATTTGAATATCCCCAGTGTACAGTTTGAGTACACGATGTTTAAAATACACTGTAAATGTAGGTTAAACAGGAGACTGATCTATGGTCACCAGGATCAATAATAATTAAATAACTTACCATTGATATGAGAAACAAACGTTCCAGGACTCCTATCTGGAAACAAGAACTCATCTGACGTTCATTGAAGTTTATCTGTTCATTCGGGCGGCAGTGTCTCAGTGGTAAAGCGGGCGGTAGAGCGGGTCATCCCATGATTCAAAATCGGCGGTTCGATTCCCGCTACCGCCAAAAAAAAATGCCCGGAGGTGAGCTGACAGTGGGAGGTGTCAGCTCACCTCCGGAGCACTGCCGAGGCACCCTTGAGCAAGGTGCCGTCCCCTTTACAAATTGCTCATTTGAGGCGCACCAAGAAGGAGCTGCCTATCACTCTACCCCCCCTGCATGCCTACAGGCCCCCTTGTGTGTGGTTGTGTGTATTACAGGGGCCTGAACACACTAATATGCATGCATGTGATTTGATTGACTAACAAAAACTAGAGTGTGCATTCTTGATTTCCCTTCGGGGATTATAACAGTGTATAAAATTAAATTCACTGACTCATTTTCTATACCCGCTTTTGTCGCGGGGCGCTCGAGCCTATCCCACCCGACTGGGAGTGTGAGGCAGGGGACACTCTGAGCATGATGCCAGTGCACTGCGGAAGGTTATCTGTATCCAAGTGATATCAGATCCTATGGAGAATAGTGAAGTTATCAAACTCTGACCCTCCCAACCAGCATTTAAAACAGCATTAAGGCCAAATAAAGAAAATAAAATAAACCCTAAATACATTATTATTGTGTTAGGTAACAAGACTAATTTACCTCACACAATAGATCAATAACAAACTAAACAATTACACACACATATATCTGTATATCTGTGTGTGTGCGTGCGTGCGTGTGTGTGCGTGTGTGTTTGACATATATGAAGTTTAAACAAAAATTTCCTGGCTGGGATTAATCAAGCTCCTCCTTGAGTCGTCACCTTATCGTGGTGGAGGGGTTTGTGTGTCCCAGTGATCCTAGGAGCTAAGTTGTCTGGGGCTTTGTGCCCCTGGCAGGGTCACCCATGACAAACAGGTCCTAGGTGAGGGACCAGACAAAGGACGGCTCACAGACCCCTAATGATGAACAAAAACTATGGAGCACGTTTTCCCTTGCCCGGACGCTGGCCACCGGGTCCCCCTTTGGAGCCAGGCCTGGAGGTGGGGCTCGAAGGCGAGTGCCTGGTGGCCGGGCCTGAACCCATGAGGCCCTGTCGGGCGCAGCCCGAAAGGACAACGTGGGTCCCCCTTCCCATGGGCTCACCACCTATAGGAGGGGCCATAGGGGTCAGGTGCATTGTGAGCTGGGCGGTGGTCGACGGCGGGGACCTTGGCGATCCGATCCCCGGCTACAGAAGCTGGCTCTTGGGACGTGGAATGTCACCTCTCTGGCAGGGAAGGAGCCCAAGCTGGTGTGTGAGGTGGAGAAGTTCCGACTAGATATAGTCGGGCTCACCTCCACACACAGCTTGGGCTCTGGTACCAGTCCTCTCGAGAGGGGTTGGACTCTCTTCCACTCTGGAGTTGCTCATGGTGAGAGACGCCGAGCAGGTGTGGGTATACTTATGGCCCCCCGGCTTGGCGCCTGTACATTGGAGTTCACCCCGGTGGACGAGAGGGTAGCCTCCCTCCGCCTTCGGGTGGGGGGACGGGTCCTGACTGTTGTTTGTGCTTATGCACCAAACAGCAGTTCAGAGTACTCACCCTTTTTGGAGTCCTTGGAGGGGGTGCTGGAGAGCACTCCCACTGGGGACTCCATCGTTCTGCTGGTGGACTTCAATGCTCATGTGGGCAATGACAGTGAGACCTGGAAGGGCGTGATTGGGAAGAACGGCCCCCCCGATCAGAACCCGAATGGTGTTCAGTTATTGGACTTCTGTGCTCGTCACGGACTGTCCATGATGAACACCATGTTCAGACATAAGGGTGTCCATATGTGCACTTGGCACCAGGACACCCTAGGCCGCAGTTCGATGATCGACTTTGTGGTCGTGTCATCGGACTTGCGGCCGCATGTCTTGGACACTCGGGTGAAGACAGGGGCGGAGCTGTCAACCGATCACCACCTGGTGGTGTGTTGGCTTCGATGGTGGGGGAAGATGCCGGTCCGACCTGGCAGACCCAAACGTATTGTGAGGGGTCTGCTGGGAACGCCTGGTGGAATCCCCTGTCAGAAGGAGTTTCAACTCCCACCTCCGGCAGAACTTCACCCACGTTCCGGGGGAGGCGGGGGGACATTGAGTCTGAGTGGACCATGTTCCGCGCCTCCATTGTCGAAGCGGCCGACCGCAGCTGTGGCCGTAAGGTGGTCGGTGCCTGTCGTGGCAGCAACCTCAGAACCCGCTGGTGGACATCGGCGGAAAGGGATGCCGTCAAGCTGAAGAAGGAGTCCTATCGGGCTATTTTGGCCTGTGGGACTCCTGAGGTAGCTGATGGGTACCGGCTGGCCAAGCGGAATGCAGCTTTGGTGGTTGCTGAGGCAAAAACTCGGGCGTGGGAGGAGTTCGGTGAGGCCTTGGAGGACGACTTCCAGATGGCTTCGAGGAGATTCTGGTCCACCATCAGACGTCTCAGGAGAAGAAAGCAGTGCAGCATCAACACTGTGTATAGTGGGGATGGGGCGCTGCTGACCTCAACTCGGGACGTTGTGACCCGGTGGGGAGAATACTTCGAAGACCTCCTCAATTCCGGCGACACGCCTTCCCATGAGGAAGCAGAGTCTGGGTTCTCTGAGACGAGCTCTCCTATCTCTGCGGTTGAGGTCACCAAGGTAGTTAAAAAGCTCCTCGGTGGAAGGGGCCCGGGGGTGGATGAGATCTGCCCGGAGTTCCTAAAGGCTCTGGATGTTGTGGGGCTGTCCTGGTTGACACGCCTCTGCAACATCGAGTGGAGGTCGGGGACAGTGCCTCTGGATTGGCAGACTGGGGTGGTGGTACCCCTTTTTAAGAAGGGGGACCAGAGGATGTGTTCCAACTACAGGGGGATCACACTCCTCAGCCTCCCTGGCAAGGTCTATTCAGGGGTTCTGGAGAGGAGGGTCTGTCGGGAAGTCGAATCTCGGATTCAGGAGGAGCAGTGTGGTTTTCGTCCTGGCCGTGGAACAGTGGACCAGCTCTACACCCTCCGCAGGGTTCTTGAGGGGGCATGGGAGTTTGGCCAACCAGTCTACATGTGCTTTGTGGACTTGGAGAAGGCATTCGACCATGTTCCTCGGGGGGTTCTGTGGGGGGTGCTTCGGGAGTATGGGGTACCGAACCCCTGGATAAGGGCTGTTCGGTTCCTGTACGACCGATGTCAGAGTTTGGTCCACATTGCCGGCAGTAAGTCGGATTCGTTTCCAGTGAGGGTTGGACTCCGCCAAGGCTGCCCTTTGTCACCGATTCTGTTCATAACTTTTATGGACAGAAGGCGTTGAGGGTGTCCGGTTTGGTGGCCTCAGTATTGCGTCTGCTTTTTGCAGATGACGTGGTGCTGTTGGCTTCATCAAGCTGTGATCTCCAACTCTCACTGGAGCGGTACGCAGCCGAGTGTGAAGCGGTTGGGATGAGAATCAGCACCTCTAAATCTGAGACCATGGTCCTCAGTCGGAAAAGGGTGGAGTGCCCTCTCCGGGTTGGGGATGAGATCCTGCCCCAAGTGGAGGAATTCAAGTATCTCGGGGTCTCATTCACGAGTGAGAGTACGATGGAACGGGAGATCGACAGGCGGATCGGTGCAGCGTCTGCAGTGATGCGGACTCTGTATCGGTCCGTCGTGGTGAAGAAGGAGCTGAGCCGAAAGGCAAAGCTCTCGATTTACCGGTCGATCTACGTTCCTGCCCTCACCTATGGTCACGAGCTGTGGGTCGTGACCGAAAGAACGAGATCCCGGATACAAGCGGCCGAAATGAGTTTCCGCCGCAGGGTGTCCGGGCTCTCCCTTAGAGATGGGGTGAGAAGTTCAGTCATCCGGGAGGGACTCAGAGTCCAGCCGCTGCTCCTCCACATTGAGAGGAGCCAGATGAGGTGGCTCGGGCATCTGGTTAGGATGCCTCCTGGACGCCTCCCTGGTGAGGTGTTCCGGGCACGTCCTACTGGGAGGAGGCCCCGGGGACGACCCAGGACACGCTGGAGAAATTATGTCTCCTGGCTGGCTTGGGAACGCCTTGGGATTCTCCCGGAGGAGCTGGATGAAGTGGCTAGGGAGAGGGAAGTCTGGGCTTCCCTGCTTAAGCTGCTGCCCCCGCGACCCGACCCAGGATAAGTGGAGGAAGATGGATGGATGGATGGATGGATGGATGGATGGATGGATGGATGGATGGATGGATTAATCAAGGAACGTTCTACCATGATTTCCATGATGAAGCAAGAAACCACTGGAAGTTTATTCCTCCAAGTTTCCTGATCAAGGTCCGAGGATGTGTTGTGCATTTCTGTGGCAGCACTTGTCTTCACACTCCTGTATTTGTTTGCTTAGTACCTGGTTCTGTTCTTGAATCACTGGATGATAGCTTCAAGGTTCTCCACCTGCTCTATAGAGGGGTGAAGGAGGAGGCCAGCAATCACCTCTTGCTGGCCTGCGTCACCTGACCTCTGAAGAGCTTCCGCTCCAGCCACATCAGTCTTTGGTAGCATCTATGATGTGGAACGTGAGCAGTGCACTGTGGCTCTAAAGAGCTGTTTTCCTTGAGAAGCTCTGGTCTGTGGCTCACAAACTGTATTACTTAGTACTATGGAATACAGTCTATGGAGTACAATCTATAGACTGTACGAGACAAGCAGTTGGGGTCAAGGTTGAAAGTGATCCTTTACACATCATTGCATCTTAAAGCTGCTGTGTGTTTCTGATGAACAGTCTAATGTATGTAGGAGTGATTTGAACGGTGTTTGCGTTTATCTTAACGGTTAGCGGGCAGTCTCCAGCCTTATAGTGTCTGTCTGTTCGGTATATTTAAATACTTCAACATGGATAACAGATTTGGTGAAGCTGCTCATCTCCTGACTTTGATGCATTATGGGAGGTTCAGAGATGTTCCTTCTAGCTTCTCTGCTCACTACCATAGTGACTCACATTGTCAGACAGGAAGTTCATGAATATTAGTGCAGGCACAATAGGAAAGTGAGGGTGACATGCTGCGTTAGTGGAAAGCTTCGTGCAGCTCTGTGTGATGTGGTTTGTGTGTGTTCAGCTGCACCTCCCTTGTCTTCACAAAACTCTGGATGGTGACACATGAACACTGAACATTTGAGCAGGAGTTTAGTATTCAAGTTTAGTTCTGACTCTTGTCATGATAATTTGGTGTAAAACAGTGAGTGTTGGAGGCGGGACCCTGGGGGAGTAGGTGGGCGATTTCTCCATCACTATCGGTGTGTTACTGAAGGCTATAGAATGGACTCCATCTCTCAGAAACTCCAAGGTAAGGTGATAAATGACAGTTTGGAGGTTAGAGGGTGGAGAGGATTTTCTTGTTAAATTAAATAGTAAATGAGGAAGTTTTCAGTTGTTTTCCGTGTTTCAAAAAAATGACTGCTCCTTCATCAAGGGTTTTCCACCATTCAGTGATTCAACAGAGGGTTCCACTTGATCTCAGTTCAGGATTATTGGGGGATTTTTGAATACCATTATTTTCTCTATCTTTTTAGGCAAATACCATAAAATCTTCACTGACTCAATTATTACTGATTACAGTGATTTTTTTTGAATCATTAATGAATAGTGTGGACCCTGACGGTTAGATCGTGTGTCTCTTTTCAATACACATCTTTTACCAATAATCCACCAGATTACCGGTATAGTTATTGTGTTATAGACACTTTATATATAGACAGGTAGCCTATATTATATAGCCACTGTCTGTACAATTCCAGGATGTTGTTCCAGGAATCTGTTGGAGACATTCTTCCATTTTGCGGTCGTTGACCCGAGTGCTCCTACTACCACAGGGACAACATTAACCTTGATCTTCCACATCTGTTCCAGCTGCTCTTTTAACCCTTGATACTTCTCAATCTTTTCGTGTTCCTTCTTCCTGATGTTGGCGTCAGCTGGAATCACCACATCTATCACCACTGCTGTCTTCTGCTCTTTGTCCACCACCACGATGTCCGGTTGGTTAGCCAGCAGCTGTTTGTCAGTCTGGAAGCTGAAGTCCCACAGGATCTTAGCCTTGTTGTTCTCAACCACCTTTGGTGGTATGTCCCATTGGGATTTGGGTACTTCTAGTCCATACTGGGTACAGATGTGCCTCTCCATTGTGCCTCTCCATGTATGCTGACCCGGCTAGCATCTTACACCCTGCTACCACATGCTGGACTGTCTCGGGGGCTTCTTTACATAGCCTGCACCTTGGGTCAGATATACTGTGGTAGATATTGGCCTCTATTGCTCTTGTACTTAGGGCCTGTTCTTGTGCTGCCATGATCAGTGCCTCTGTGCTGTCTGTCAGTCCAGCTTTATTCAGCTTTATTCAGCTTTATTTATCTTCCTGATGTACTATTGGATTTTTGATGTCTCATCCTGGACAGTGGCCCTGATGCTCAGTAGTCCTCGGCCTCCCTCTTTTCGCTTAGTGTACAGCCTCAGGGTGCTGGACTTGGGGTGAAACCCTCCATGCATGGTGAGGAGCTTTCTAGTCTTGATATCTGTGGCTTCTATCTCCTCCTTTGGCCAGCTTATGATCCCAGCGGGGTATCTGATGACCGGCAGTGCATACATGTTGATGGCTCGGGCCTTGTTCTTGCCATTCAGCTGACTTCTCAGGACTTGCCTTACTCTCTGGAGGTATTTGGCTGTGGTTGACTTCCTTGCGGCCTCCTCATGATTGCCATCAGCCTGTGGGATTCCAAGGTATTTGTAGCTGTCCTTGATGTCTCCTATCCTGCCCCCTGGTAGGTCAACCCCTTCAGTTCTGATCATCTTGCCTCTTCTCGATACCATCCAGCCATATTTGTCTAATCTGAATGACATCCCTATGTCGTCGCTGTAGATCCTGGTGGTGTGGATCAATGAGTCAATTTCTCGCTCATTCCTGGCGTACAGCTTGATGTCATCCATGTAGAGGTGATGGCTGATTGTTGTCCCGCTTCGGAATCGGTATCCATAGCCACTCTTTGTGATGATGTGACTGAGGGGGTTCAGGCCTATGCAGAACAGCAGTGGTGATAGTGCATCCCCTTGGTATATGTCGCACTTGATGTTAACTTGGGCAATTGGCTTGGAGTTAGTCTCCAGGGTTGTCTTCCACATTCCCATTGAGTTCTTGATGAAGGTTCTTAGTGTCCTGTTGATCTTATACAGTTCCAGACATTCCAGTATCCACATGTGTGGCATTGAATCGTAGGCTTTCTGGTAATCTATTCAGGCGATGCACAAGTTGATCTGCCTGTTCTTACAGTCTCTGTGTATGACTCTGACTATTGTGTTCACTCATAACTGAGGTAGGCTGGTATAGCTTAAGGGTCTTGCCTAAGGACCCTAACTGGATAATATTCACCATGACTGGGGTTCGAAACCCGCCCTCCTGCATTTGGGTAAGTTGACTGGATAGTGCTTGTCCAGACCGGGATTCGTACTATCCAGTTAAAAATATATCAAGCTATATACTGTATATATACACACACACACAGGCATGTGAATAGAGTGAAAAAAAATCTATTTCCCTACTGGCATTATTAAAAAATAGATTTTTGGTTTTGATTACTGTCATTATTATTGTGATTAGTTTAGTTTGCCCGTCAGCTGACTTTTGTCTTTCTGATGCAAATCAGACTAACAGAACAATGAAAATGCGGAAGAGATCATATTAAAATCTCTGCTTCCAGCTGAATAATGTCTGCATTGGTCCAGAAAGCTACTGCTTAGGATTCTGTCCCAACTGTTCAGATGTTTTGAAAAGTAATAATGTCACTTCAACAAATATGAAGTGATGGACCCCTTGACGGCAGGGAGGGTCCAGCTGAGGTCTTCAGCCGTGGCTCAGTCCTCATCAGCAGGTGACGTTTCTGTCTGTGATCCTCAAGCAGATCAGATCTCAGAGCTACTGAAGCCTCACAGAGTCTGTCTGGTGATGCCCGTCACTATGAACCCCTCCAGCCAATCAAGTGGCAGATCAGCCAACAGGGTAATGGTGAGTAATGGTCCAACTTGTTGTTATCTGATGATACATGTTTACTGACAGAGCTGGACTTTTTGATCAGCTCGTCCAGTCTCTTCTTATCTGCTGCAGTGATGCTGCTCCCCCAGCAGGACATTCCATAAAAATGGCTGAAGCCACCACAGTGTTATGAAAGATCTTCATGAGTGCCCCCACACCCTAAAAGACCTCAGCTTCCTGAGCACATAGATTCTGCTCTGACCCTTTTTGTAGAGTATTAACTAACTTTTTAGAATATTCATTGTATATTTCTAGAATATTAACTGTTCCATAAGCAATTCCTTTAAGCTGACATTGCACATTTACCTGTTTCAGTTGTCATGGCATCCGGTTTACTTCTCATGTGTGGAGCAACATGTAACAACCACATCCCTTAGGTAGAGCTAAAGGTCCGTCAGTGGCTGAGCTCCTGTCTCCGAACACTCGTGTCTCTCTGTCTCAGGTGCTGAGTCCGTGGAGAGGTTACCTGGTGAGAAACAAACATCCTGTCAGGGTAATCTACAGCTCTGGAACATTTGGTTGACTTTACTGACTGGTCTGGACCTGGTAAACTAGCACTGAAATGCTAACATATGTGTTAATGTCTGCATATGCTAACATATGCTAACATATGTGTTAACATTTACATGTCAGAGAGTGAGAACACAGGGACATACAAACTGTGAGTATGTATGTCCCTGTGTGTGTTCACTGTGTGTATTTGTGTACAGGTAGAGAGCACCTTCAGTTACCTGGAGATTTGTTCCATCAACATTCCCAGTCTCACACAGGTATACCCTCAGTATCCGAATCATACACACTATACTATTCAATCACTTTTGTTTCTTTAACATAAATATTACCTAGTTGTGTGTAACACTTATGTTACAGCTTTTGACAGTTAAAACAATGCAGTCACAGACTGCAACATCCTGCGACACCCCTGGATTCAAAATTTTACCCTGACCTACTTGCATAGGTCAAAGATCAAAGCTAGTGCTCTGACCTACTGTCATTGATCAAAATACTAGCTTTGATGTATGGTCTTACTCACACTGGCCTTCTCCCTCGTCTTTCTATCTTATCCGGTTCCTGAGTGTACAGAAGTTGAAATTTGACCTTGACCTAGTTTTCTCCAGGTCAAGGTCATCATCTCATGTTCATCCCCTTTGCTGCCTGAGTCATGTGCTTTTTGTTTCATCTTTCTATCTGCATCTATCTGACTGTGTTACCCATCATCCATGTGTCGTGTGTGAGTCACAGGTTGTGTTGAAGACAGAGTCGCAGCTTCTGTCTTTCGGCATGCTGCTTGTCGAGGACGTCGAAGCCATGGTTGGTCACATGACCGCCTCACTGAAGAAGATCTTCCCTTACTCATCTCCAGGGTTGGTCTTTGCAGCGAATGAACACATATGTGAAGATTGTTGATTCAGTTTTCATGTTTATGAGTCACTATGGAGAAATTATAAAATACTGTATGTGACAGAATAACCCAAAATGTTACCATTGTACCCAACACAACAATATTAATAACAGTATTAGTGAGAGTATTAACAGTATAAGCAACATTATTAGTAACATTACTATTAGCAGTAATGGTAGCACTACTGGACACAACATCAACACTGCAAGTAACAGAACTAGCAACAATATTAGTAACACTATTAAAGACGGTACTGGTAACGCTATTAGAAACACCATTAGTTACACTATCGGTAACACATATATATGTGTGTGTGTGTGTGTGTGTGTGTGTGTGTGCGTGTGCGTGTGCGTGTGTGTGTGTGTACAGGCCCTGAACACACACACACAGGGGGCCTGTACTCATGCAGCGGGAGGGAAAGTGGCGGGCAGCACCTTCTTGGTGCGCCCAAATGAGCAAATTGTCAGGGGGACGGTGCCTTGCTCAGGGGCACCTCAGCAGTGCTCGCGAGGTGAACTGACCCCTCCCACTGTCAAAAAACCCATTAATAACAGTATTAGTAACACTACTAGTAACAGTAATCAGATGTAAATGACAACTTAATTAATTCCGTAGGAAATTCTGTCACACACTGGTAGTTAGTCACATGTATATAGTGGCTACAGCCCCGTAATACACACACAAAGGACCTGTAGGAACGCAAGTGATGGGGCAGTAGAGCGGCAGACAGCTCCTTCGTGGTGTGCCCCAAATTAGCACCTTATAAGGGGGACGGCGCCTAATTTAAGGGCTTCTCGGCAGCACTCGTAAGGTGAACTGACACCTCCCACTGCCTGTTCACACTCCGAACAGGCAGTGTGAAATGTCGGACAATTTTTGTCCGACATTGTCCCCTCCGGTCCCCAGCCCAAGACCTGGTGCATTGAGCTACTGCTGCCCCAAGTATTAGTAACACTACTGGTAACAGTATTAGTAAAAATGTTAGTAAGTTTCAGTAGCAGCATTAGAAAAATTATTAATCACTATTAGAAACTGTATTAGTAACACTATTTTTCACAGTATTAGTTACAGCCTTAGTAACACTATCAGCAGCAGTATTAGTTCCACTATAAATATCAGTATTAGTAACACTATTAGTAACAGTACAGTGTGCCCTCCCGCATTTGCCCATCAACGCTCTCGACTTCACCTCGTCGCAGATTTTTTAGTAAGTAGTCACATGATACCGTAGTCTCATTCTATTGGCTGACAGCATCCTGAAGTGCACTACGTTCCGTGAGTCTCAGACTTCCGTGAGACACAAAAGTGCTTTAAACAGTCTATCAGAGTGTTTTAAAGGTAATACAGATAGAAGGTGGTTTAATATCAGTATGGGGGGGTTCACAAACGTTTAAATTACCATAAATAATAAGATAAATAGTTTGTTGCTCTATCGCAGAATTCGTTAATCGTGTGTGGTTCCTGGAACGCATTAACCACAAGGAACAAGGGATCACTGTATTAGTTACACTGTTGGAAACAGTATTAGTTACACTATAAATATCAGTATTAGTAACACTGTTAGCAACAGTCTTAGTGAGAATGTTAGCAAGTTTCAGTAGCACCAGTATCAGTTATACTATTAGAAGTGAGAATGTTAGCAAGTTTCAGTAGCACCAGTATCAGTTATACTATTAGAAACTGTTCAAGGAACACTATTATTGACAGTATTAGTTAGTCTTAGTAACACTATCAGCAACAGTATTAGTAATACTGTTAGTTTGTCTGTGTTACCCTTTAATTTTCAGAACACTGTTGAAGGTGATTCCTCCAGAATTGGAGCAGAGACTTGTCCAACACCTGGCAGGAATGGAGGCGCAGGTGAACAGTCAGCCCAGTCCTTGTGGTGTGTACATGACAACAGCAATTACAAAAGGCTAATTGACTAAGATGATCTTGATGCATCTGGATCTCAAGTAGCCCATGTATTTTCAGACAACCAGTATTTATCTTTCACAGGAGGCTTCTTTGATACTTACGCTGCTCTGTGTGATTTCAATGAGATGCCATTCAGACAGGAGATTCAGTGGGTGAGTCTGGACTGAACATAACACCTTGACTACCAAATCTAACAGGATCCTGCGTCTGAGCCTTTGAAAAAAACCCAACATAAAACAGAAAAAAGGGAAATACATTCAAAAAAATTGTACATGTAGGGGAAAAAAGCTTCCTCTGTAAAATAAGGCACTGGATATTAAAATGGCCTCATTTTATTTTCATATATCATCAGAAGAAAAACAACAGTATATTGCCTCATTTATTTTGCATTTATTTATCTATAACATAGCAAAATACAACTTTCACTACCAATGTTTTCTTTTTGAAATCATGTTTTATTTTCCGTGCTAAACTGATCTGTCTTGGCAGGACGTTGAAAACATCTACTACATGAACTCCTGCAGACGGTTCAACTTGAACGATTTCAGCCACCTGCACAGCAGGTGTGACAGTTTGCTGTTACATTACACTGTTTAAATATTTGGAGTTATGTCTCATTGTTCATCCTCTCCTTCCAGGGACTTAGCATTAGCGGTGGCAGCTCTGTCTTTCAACCAATGGTTTACTAAGATCTGCAGCAAAGAACTCAGATTGGTAAAGTCTCATATTTATTCATCTACTTTCATTTTTTTGTTGTTTAAAAATTACGAAATGAACGACAGTCAACGGCTCAGCTGGCAGGTCATCCATTGATCGCAGGATTGGCGGTTCGATTCCCTCTCCCTCCCAATCACCTCGGAGTGTGAGCTGACAGTGGGAGGTGCCAGCTCACACTCTGAAGCGAGCACTGCTGAGGCGCCCTTGAGCAAGGCACCGTCCCCCTTATAGGCTGCTCATTAGGGAATACACCACAATGGAGCTGCCTGCCGCTCTACTCCTCCCCCACTGCATTACTACAGGCCCTTGTGTGTGTGTGTGTGTGTGTGTGTGTGTGTGTGTGTGTGTGTGTGTGTGTGTGTGTGTGTGTGTGTGTGTGTGTACACAACGGGCCTGTACACAAGAATATGTATACAATTGAACTAACAAGTGTGATCTAGAGTGTGCTGATAATTTCCCCACAGGGATTAATAAAGTATATCTCAATCTTAATCTTATTTTAGTATGTACAATGTAGAAACATATTTAAACACTGATGGGCAATCAGGGCTAGAGACTAGGGCTATTGCTGGGGAGACCTGCTGGGTAAACCTGATGGGTAGACCTGCTGGGTGGACCTGCTGGATAGACCTGGTGGGTAGACCTGCTGGGCAGACCTGATGGGTAGACCTGCTGGGTAGACCTGGTGGGTAGACCTGGTGGGTAGACCTGCTGGGCAGACCTGATGGATAGACCTGATGGGTAGACCTGGTGCGTAGACCTGGTGGGTAGACCTGGTAGGTAGACATGATCGGTAGACCTGCTGGGGAGACCTGCTGGGTAGAGCTGATGGGTAGACCTGCTGGGTAGGCCTGCTGGGTAGACCTGCTGGGTATACCTGATGGGTAGACCTGAAGGGTAGACCTGCTGGGTAGACCTGATGGGTAGACCTGCTGGGTAGACCTGCTGGGTATACCTGATGGGTAGACCTGAAGGGTAGACCTGCTGGGTAGACCTGATGGGTAGACCTGCTGGGTAGACCTGATGAGTAGACCTGCTGGGTAGACCTGATGGGTAGACCTGCTGGGTAGACCTGCTGGGTAGACCTGATGGGTAGACCTGCTGGGTAGACCTGATGGGTAGACCTGCTGGGTAGCCCCAGTAGCCACCGGTGAGCTGGGTAGACCAAACGGCTAGACTTGATTATTTCACTCTTATTTCTATAGCGTTTTTTCTCACTTCCCTTAGTTCATAGTTCCCCCCAGATCCTTCAGGGATAATATTCCCTCTATCTATATTTTTGTGCTTATGACGCCACGCTGTCACAGGAATTTCAGCGTCTTTGGGCCAGTACACATGAATTTTGACCCAAGGCAAATTCATGAAGGTTGTACATAACTTAGGTGTCTACATTTCTCTTCACACACTGTGTATGACTTACAAAATGACACTGACTTCATCTTGACTGTCTATGTCTGTCCTTTCAGTCAATCAACGTCCAGCAGCAGCTGATTTTACTACTGTCCAGGTCTGCCAGTCTGGAGGAGCTCTCACTGGAAACCAGTGGACTTAAACTGTGAGTGAGTGTGTGTGTGTGTGTGTGTGTGTGTGTGTGTGTGTGTGTGTGTGTGTGTGTGTGTGTGTGTGTGTGTGTGTGTGTGTGTGCAGATGCTGTATGTAAACGGAATGACTGGAGGGGTTATTTAAAGAGTATTGTACCTTTGGTACTTCAGTTTGGTCCACAGTCCATCTAGTTGTCCAAAGTGCTGCCTGTTGGACACAAAATAAATTTATGTTCCATGATTCCAGTCAGTTCGTTCATGTGGCATGATTACAGTGTCTTCCTGGATTATTAAGCATACAAGACAGATTGAGTCATTTATCACTTGTGAATCAGTAGCAGCCATGAGATGAGACCATGATTTGAAAAGATGAAAAGATATGATGAGACAATGTCAGATGGGATGGGATGAGATCAGATGAAGTGATGAGATGACATGATGGGATGAAATGATGAGGTGAAATGAAATGCTATGGGACTGGATGAGATGATGAGATTAGATGATGTGAAGAGATGGCAAGATGATGAGATGAGGTGAGGTAAGATGATGAGGTGATTAGATGAGATGATGAGATGATCAATCAATCAACGTTTCTTTATATAGCGTTTAATCACATCAGCAGACATTTCATAGTGCTTTAACAGAGAAACCCAACAGAACCCTCCAGAGCATAAGAGACAGTGGCAGGGAAAAACTCCCTCATTGAGGAAGAAACTCCAGGCAGAACCCAGACTCTGGGGGGGCAGCCGTCTGCCATGACAGGTTGGGTGGAAAAAAAATACAATGAAGATAAAGACAGGGTAAGAGAAAGAGAGATAGAGAGAGTGGCAGATAGAGTTGCTTTCTAAAGTTTAGGTCCAGTCACTGAAGTGGGGGCGGGATTTTTACACTTCCAGATTTCTTGTCTTCTATACTTGTTCCCCACCTGTCAAGTAGAAGCACGTAGACAGAGGCAGTATCATGCCAAAAGGAATATATGTTATTTCTAATTGTAGGCTCTATAAAAGAGGAGGTTTTTTAGTCTACTCTTAAATAAGCTAAGGGTGTCCCCCCCCAGACCGAGGCTGGGAGATCGTTCCAAAGTAAAGGGGCCAGATAGCTGAAGCTTCTGCCTCCTGTTCTACTCTTAAAAACCCGATGGGTCACCAGAAATCCTGCCTCCTCAGATCAAAGAGCCTGGGGGGGGGGGTACACTTCAATAAGATCTTCAATGTAAGACGGAGCCTTACAGTGGAGAGCTTTAGATGTGATCATGAGGATCTTGAATTTTATTCTAGATTTTATCGAGAGCCAATGAAAAGATGCCAGGACAGGTGAGATGTGTTCTCTCGTCGAAGTTTGAGTCAGTAAGCAGGCAGCCGCATTCTGAGCTAATTGTAAAATCCCAACAGAGGAGCTTGAACAACCCAAATGTAAGAAATTGCAGTAGTCTAATGATTAGACTAGTAATCTAGAAGTAACAAAGCCATGAATGTTTTTTCTGCATCTTTAAAGTAAAAGAAATTTCTAACTTTAGCAATATTTCATAAGTGAAACACGGCTGTCCGAGACACAGACTTAGTATGAGAGATAAAAGACAGATCATGATCAAACATCACTGCTAGAGATTAAAGCAATGTTATCTAAGTAAAGCATTAGAAAAGTCATCTCTAAGGTGTTTAGGACCAATAATAATACACTCAACAAAAATATAAACGCAACACTTTTGTTTTTGCTCCCATTTTTCATGAGATGGACTTAAAGATCTATAATCCATTCCAGATACACAATATTACCATTTCTCTCAAACATTGTTCACAAATCTGTCTAAATGTGTGATAGTGAGCACTTCTGCTTTGCTGAGATAATCCATCCCACCTCACAGGTGTGCCACATCAAGATGCTGATCTGACATCATGATTAGTGCACAGGTGTACCTTATACTGCCCACAATAAAAGGCCACCCTGAAATGTGCAGGTTTGTCTCACAGCAAAATGCCACAGATGCCACAAGCATTGAGGGAGCGTGCAGTTGGCGTGCTGACAGCAGGAATGTCAACCAGATCTGTTGCTCCTGCATTGAATGTTCATTTCTCCACCATAAACTGTCTCCAAAGGCGTTTCAGAGAATATGGTAGTACATCCAACCAGCCTCACAACCGCAGACCACGTGTAACCACACCAGCCCAGGACCTCCACATCCAGCAGGTTCTCCTCCAAGATGGTCTGAGACCAGCCACTCAGACAGCTGCTGAAACAACTGGTTTGCATAACCAAACAATTTCTGCACAAACTGTCAGAAACCGTCTAAGGGAAGCTCAACTGCATTCTCGTCCTCTCGTCTCTCTCTCTCGTCCTCATCGGGGTCTTAACCTGACTCCAGATCGTCGCCGTAACAGACTTGGGTGGGCAAACGCTCACATTCGATGGCGTCTGGCAGGTTAGAGAGGGGTTCTCTTCATGGATGAATCTGGGTTTACATTGTTCAGGGCAGATGGCAGACAGCGTGTGTGGCGTCGTGTGGGTGAGCGCTTTGCTGATGTCAGTGTTGTGGATGGAGTGGCCCATGGTGGTGGTGGGGTTATTGTATGGGCAGGTATCTGTTATGGACTAGGAACACAGGTGCATTTTATTGATGGCAGTTTGAATGCACAGAGATACCGTGATGAGATCCTGAGGCCCATTGTTGTGCCATACATCCATGAACATCACCTCATGTTTCAGCAAGATAATGCACGGCCCCATGTTGAAGGATCTGTACACAATTCTTGGAAGCTGAAAATGTCCCAGTTCTTGCATGGCCAGCATCCTCACCGGACATGTCACCCATTGAGCATGTTTGGGATGTGCTTGACCGGCGTATACGACAGCGTGGACCAGTTCCCACTAATATCCAGCAACTTCACACAGCTATTGAAGAGGAGTGGACCAGCATTCCACAGGCCACAATTGACAATCTGATAAACTCTATGGTAGAAGATGTGTTGGACTGCATGAGGCGAATGGTGGTCACACCAGATACTAACTGGTTCTGAGTCCCCAGACCCCCAATAAAGCAAAAAAAATCCTGCACAGTTCAGGGTGGGCTTTTATTGTGGGCAGTATAAGGTACACCTGTGCACTAATCATGATGTCAGCATCGTGATGTGGCACACCTGTGAGGTGGGATGGATGATCTCAGCAAAGCAGAAGTGCTCACTATCACACATTTAGACAGATTTGTGAACAACGTTTGAGAGAAATGGTAATATTGTGTATCTGGAATAAATTATAGATCTTTAAGTCCATCTCATGAAAAATGGGGGCAAAAACAAAAGTGTTGCGTTTATATTTTTGTTGAGTGTACCTTGAATTTTATCAGTGTTTAACATTAAGAGGTTGTGAAGCATCTGCGACAATTTCCCTGAGGCAAGTCTCTAATTTAACTAATTGGTCAGATTTGTTTTTTTGTAATTGACAAATATAATTGGGTATCATCCGCTTAGCGGTGAAAAACAATGTTATGTTTTATTCTAAAATTTTCTTAATGGTAACATACTGTATATAGATTAAAGAATATTGGCCCCAGAACCAATCCTTTACGTACTTCACAACTAAGACTCTCATTGTGTAGATTCATTTTTGATGAACAAACATTAACGGCTCAGATGATTGAAAAACTTCAATGCTGAGATTTTTATGCCCACATCCTCCTCTAGTAAGGCGAGATGAGACAATGGGATGAGATGATGAAATGAAATTTGTTGGCAAGATGAGATGATGAGATGGGATGATTTGATAATGAGGATGAGATGCATTCATGACGTGAAATCATGAGATGAAATCATAAGACCATGAAAAGAGATAATGAGATGAGGTATGATGAGGTGAAGAGATGAGATGATGTTACACATAAATGTAATATTCATGCAGATGTGATAATGTCATTGGAGGCTTTAGTTTTTCTTTGCGTTTACATTTTGCAGCTGAGGTTCTAAATTTGGATCCTGCATTTAAATATAAGTCAGGTGTTTCTTACTTTTAAAGGCTTGTTTTTGGAGATATCTTGTTATTCTTCTGCAGGGACTTTGCAGTGAAAATGGCAGCTGCCCTGCAGGATCACACCTCCTCCAATCTGCAATCCATCAACCTCTCAGGAAATTTGATTGAAGACAAAGGTAGTAAACTCACATTCAGTAGAGGCTG
Source organism: Antennarius maculatus (assembly GCA_013358685.1). Classification (NCBI taxonomy): domain Eukaryota; kingdom Metazoa; phylum Chordata; class Actinopteri; order Lophiiformes; family Antennariidae; genus Antennarius; species Antennarius maculatus. The sequence goes on along the minus strand of JABVMC010000077.1, from coordinate 25,184 downwards.
CTTGTATTTTCCTCTGTGTAGTGTTTTGATCTGGTGGCAAAATGGGCATCTGCAAAATTTAGTTGGAATAATATTCACCATCGTCCTCTTCCCTTGCCATTGTTTGTGCTAGCTTCATGGGATCTCCATATGCCGGGGCTCCAATATACTCAATCTCCTTTTTCAGTTGTACTACATTCACGTGCATCACACCACTGCCCTGGGACTGGCTTATCGTGGTGGGGGACTGAGTGCCTGAATGATCCCAGGAGCTATGTTATCAGGGGCTTTAGGCCCCTGGTACGGTCTCCCTTGGTAAACAGGTCCTGGGTGACGGGCCAGACAAAAACCCCATGAGCATAATGATCTCATATGCGAGCGCCTTGTGTCCGGGTCTCTGCCCACAGGGCCCGGCCATGCTCAGCCCGAAAGGAAGACATGGCCCCAACCATAGGGGACAGGTGCAGAGTGTACTGAGTGACAATAGACAGCTTGACTATGAATAAAGCTTATTTCAGTTTATTTAATTTCATTTAATTTCAGGTGTAATCGCTGTCAGTCAGGAGTTGGCCAATCTAGTGAAAGGACTGAAGCACCTTTCTCTGTCCCGTGTTTCAATGACTGCTCAAGGTGCACACACACACACACACACACACACACACACACACACACACACACACACACACACACACACACACACACACACACACACGCACACGCACGCACGCACACAACAAGCTGTTTCCCTTTCTGTTTGTGTTTTCATTCACTGTTAACTGTTTCCAAAAATGTAAATATACTTTGGCTGGTTTTATTAGACTGCTGGTTGCAGACATCTGTCCAATAATTTGCTATTCCATTCAAAGAGTTAAATAGATCCAGTGGGTATGTGATTGTATGGGTGCAGGAGTATAACGTATATGCAAACATGCATGCATGTCATTTTATATAATGACATTTGCATCTTGTTACACCCTCAAACCAAGCGGTTCTGCATTCCTGAACCTTTCTGTTTCCAGGTCTGGGCAGTCTGAGTCGGGTGTTCTCCTCCACGTCTGTGTTCTCAGCCTCTCTCACCCACCTCGATCTGTCTGCTAATCCCAGCAGCCTGGCTGACGAGGAAGCCACGGTATGTTGTACTGTGTGTGTTGACTTCCTGTCCAGTGTTGACGTGATATTCAAGTGTCTATGGTGCTGCACGGATGCTAAATTTAGAGAAGTGTCTCAGTTCCTCAGTATCTTTTGGTTTAGTGACTAGACAGTAATATATCTGTCAGGTTAACAACCAATCAGTTAATAACAGCAACATGCGACCATCAACAATGATTACAAGTGATAGGTTAAGTTAGGTCAAGTACAATAACTGGAGGATAACCTGAGTATGTTGAGATCTTATTATAGGCCCTAGTTCACTTCTCCTGCAGGCTGGTGGTGGTGGGAGGAGGATGAAGCTCATGTTCACTGTGTGTGTTGGTGTTTCTTGCAGTTTCTCTTCCAGTTCTTGTCCAGCTCTAATGCTCTGTCTCATCTGGACATCAGTGATACCAGCTGCCCTCTGGACACAGTCAGTGGACGGGTTTCCATTCACACACCATATATATATAGATATGTATATGTGTGTGTATATATATATATATATAATATGTATAATATGTATAAAACAAATAAATTAGACAAATGAACACCTTCAACAGAAACGTGTACTGTGTCCTTTAAGATGCAAATAAGTTTCACCTGCTGACCTATTAATCACAAGTATACTGGGAATTAGAAAACTAATGCCCCCACAAAGCCTTTTAATTTACTGAGAGTCTAATTTTTCTACCTTCAAAGTGAATTAAACATTTGAAACCATCAAGAATATGTGAAATAATTCATCTGTTTTCCTGCCACTGTCACTGTCATGTCTTCCTGTAGTTGTTTGTGTCCCTGTCGACTGGATGTTGTGACAAACTGATGCACCTGAATGTTGCCAGGAACCCTTTCAGCCACAGGTAAGGGTCTGTGTATGCTGTGTCTATATATATAGCGGGAACCCGTGGAAATTCCACGATAAAACAATAATATCAGACTTCATACCAAACATATGAAACAAATGCATTGGTATTATAAACCAGGCGCACCCATCAGAGTTCTCCACCAGGGGGGAAGCGTCCCAGTCTGACCCAGAAATGACATCAGTGTCTTTGGTGATGAATGTGAATGAATGAATGAATGAATAAATAAATATATAAACTTACTGACTCATAAAGAAACAGAAACACATCCAACTGTCAGCATGTTCAAGGCGTCTTCGACGTGGAGCTGTTATACGTCAGATAATAGACGGTTTTAACTCCGCCCATTCTGTGTGTACATGTAGACACGGGTCACACACATGTAGACACGGGTCACACACATGTAGAGACGGGTCACACACATGTAGACACAGGTCACACACATGTAGACACGGGTCACACACATGTAGACACGGGTCACACACATGTAGACACGGGTCACACACATGTAGAGACGGGTCACACACATGTAGACACAGGTCACACACATGTAGACACGGGTCACACACATGTAGACACGGGTCACACACATGTAGAGACGGGTCACACACATGTAGACACGGGTCACACACATGTAGAGACGGGTCACACACATGTAGAAACAGGTCACACACATGTAGACACGGGTCACACACATGTAGACACGGGTCACACACATGTAGAAACGGGTCACACACATGTAGAGACGGGTCACACACATGTAGACACAGGTCACACACATGTAGACACGGGTCACACACATGTAGACACGGGTCACACACATGTAGAGACGGGTCACACACATGTAGACACGGGTCACACACATGTAGACACGGGTCACACACATGTAGAGACGGGTCACACACATGTAGACACGGGTCACACACATGTAGACACGGGTCACACACATGTAGACACGGGTCGCACACATGTAGACACGGGTCGCACACATGTAGACACGGGTCACACACATGTAGAGACGGGTCACACACATGTAGACACAGGTCACACACATGTAGACACGGGTCACACACATGTAGACACGGGTCACACACATGTAGAGACGGGTCACACACATGTAGACACGGGTCACACACATGTAGACACGGGTCACACACATGTAGACACGGGTCACACACATGTAGAGACGGGTCACACACATGTAGACACGGGTCACACACATGTAGACACGGGTCACACACATTAGACACGGGTCACACACATTAGACACGGGTCACACATATGTAGACACAGGTCACACACATGTAGAGACGGGTCACACACATGTAGAGACGGGTCACACACATGTAGACACGGGTCACACACATGTAGACACGGGTCACACACATGTAGAGACGGGTCACACACATGTAGACACGGGTCACACACATGTAGACACGGGTCACACACATGTAGACACGGGTCACACACATGTAGACACGGGTCACACACATGTAGACACGGGTCACACACATGTAGACACGGGTCACACACATGTAGACACGGGTCGCACACATGTAGACACGGGTCGCACACATGTAGACACGGGTCGCACACATGTAGACACGGGTCACACACATGTAGAGACGGGTCACACACATGTAGACACGGGTCACACACATGTAGACACTGGTCACACACATGTAGACACGGGTCACACACATGTAGACACGGGTCACACACATGTAGACACGGGTCACACACATGTAGAGACGGGTCACACACATGTAGACACGGGTCACACACATGTAGACACGGGTCACACACATTAGACACGGGTCACACACATTAGACACGGGTCACACATATGTAGACACAGGTCACACACATGTAGACACGGGTCACACACATGTAGAGATGGGTCGCACACATGTAGACACGGGTCGCACACATGTAGACACGGGTCACACACATGTAGAGACGGGTCACACACATGTAGACACAGGTCACACACATGTAGACACGGGTCACACACATGTAGACACGGGTCACACACATGTAGACACGGGTCACACACATGTAGACACGGGTCACACACATGTAGAGACGGGTCACACACATGTAGAGACGGGTCACACACATGGAGAGACGGGTCACACACATGTAGAGACGGGTCACACACATGTAGACACGGGTCACACACATGTAGACACGGGTCACACACATGTAGACACGGGTCACACACATGTAGACACGGGTCGCACACATGTAGACACGGGTCGCACACATGTAGACACGGGTCACACACATGTAGACACGGGTCACACACATGTAGAGACGGGTCACACACATGTAGACACGGGTCACACACATGTAGACACGGGTCACACACATTAGACACGGGTCACACACATTAGACACGGGTCACACATATGTAGACACTGGTCACACACATGTAGAGACGGGTCACACACATGTAGAGACGGGTCACACACATGTAGACACGGGTCACACACATGTAGACACGGGTCACACACATGTAGAGACGGGTCACACACATGTAGACACGGGTCACACACATGTAGACACGGGTCACACACATGTAGACACGGGTCACACACATGTAGACACGGGTCACACACATGTAGACACGGGTCACACACATGTAGACACGGGTCGCACACATGTAGACACGGGTCGCACACATGTAGACACGGGTCGCACACATGTAGACACGGGTCGCACACATGTAGACACGGGTCACACACATGTAGAGACGGGTCACACACATGTAGACACGGGTCAGACACATGTAGACACTGGTCACACACATGTAGACACGGGTCACACACATGTAGACACGGGTCACACACATGTAGACACGGGTCACACACATGTAGAGACGGGTCACACACATGTAGACACGGGTCACACACATGTAGACACGGGTCACACACATTAGACACGGGTCACACACATTAGACACGGGTCACACACATGTAGACACGGGTCGCACACATGTAGACACGGGTCACACACATGTAGAGACGGGTCACACACATGTAGACACAGGTCACACACATGTAGACACGGGTCACACACATGTAGACACGGGTCACACACATGTAGACACGGGTCACACACATGTAGACACGGGTCACACACATGTAGAGACGGGTCACACACATGTAGAGACGGGTCACACACATGTAGAGACGGGTCACACACATGTAGAGACGGGTCACACACATGTAGACACGGGTCACACACATGTAGACACGGGTCACACACATGTAGACACGGGTCACACACATGTAGACACGGGTCACACACATGTAGACACGGGTCGCACACATGTAGACACGGGTCACACACATGTAGACACGGGTCACACACATGTAGACACGGGTCACACACATGTAGAGACGGGTCACACACATGTAGAGACGGGTCACACACATGTAGACACGGGTCACACACATGTAGACACGGGTCACACACATGTAGACATGGGTCACACACATGTAGACACGGGTCACACACATGTAGAGACGGGTCACACACATGTAGACACAGGTCACACACATGTAGACACGGGTCACACACATGTAGACACGGGTCACACACATGTAGAGACGGGTCACACACATGTAGACACGGGTCACACACATGTAGACACGGGTCACACACATGTAGAGACGGGTCACACACATGTAGACACGGGTCACACACATGTAGACACGGGTCACACACATGTAGAGACGGGTCACACACATGTAGACACGGGTCACACACATGTAGACACGGGTCACACACATGTAGACACGGGTCGCACACATGTAGACACGGGTCGCACACATGTAGAGACGGGTCACACACATGTAGCCACGGGTCACACACATGTAGACACGGGTCACACACATGTAGACACGGGTCACACACATGTAGACACGGGTCACACACATGTAGACACGGGTCACACACATGTAGACACGGGTCACACACATGTAGAGACGGGTCACACACATGTAGACACGGGTCACACACATTAGACACGGGTCACACACATTAGACACGGGTCACACAAATGTAGACACAGGTCACACACATGTAGAGACGGGTCACACACATGTAGAGACGGGTCACACACATGTAGACACGGGTCACACACATGTAGACACGGGTCACACACATGTAGAGACGGGTCACACACATGTAGACACGGGTCACACACATGTAGACACGGGTCACACACATGTAGACACGGGTCACACACATGTAGACACAGGTCACACACATGTAGACACAGGTCACACACATATAGACACGGGTCACACACATGTAGACACAGGTCACACACATTTAGACACGGGTCTCACACATGTAGACACGGGTCACACACCTGTAGACACAGGTCACACACATGTAGAGACGGGTCACACACATGTAGACACAGGTCACACACATGTAGACACAGGTCACACACATATAGACACGGGTCACACACATGTAGATACGGGTCACACACATGTAGACATGGGTCGCACACATGTAGACACGGGTCACACACATGTAGACACGGGTCGCACACATGTAGACACGGGTCGCACACATGTAGACACGGGTCGCACACATGTAGACACGGGTCGCACACATGTAGACACGGGTCGCACACATGTAGACACGGGTCGCACACAGGTAGAGACGGGTCACACACATGTAGACACGGGTCACACACATGTAGACACGGGTCACACACATGTAGACACGGGTCACACACATGTAGACACGGGTCACACACATGTAGACACGGGTCACACACATTAGACACGGGTCACACACATTAGACACGGGTCACACATATGTAGACACCGGTCACACACATGTAGACACGGGTCACACACATGTAGAGATGGGTCACACACATGTAGACACGGGTCTCACACATGTAGACACGGGTCGCACACATGTAGACACGGGTCGCACACATGTAGACACAGGTCGCACACATGTAGACACGGGTCAAACACGTAGACACGGGTCACACACGTAGACACGGGTCACACACGTAGACACGGGTCACACACATGTAGACACGGGTCACACACATGTAGAGACGGGTCACACACATGTAGACACTGGTCACACACATGTAGACACGGGTCGCACACATGTAGACACGGGTCGCACACATGTAGACACGGGTCGCACACATGTAGACACTGGTCACACACATGTAGACACGGGTCGCACACATGTAGACACGGGTCTCACACATGTAGACACGGGTCACACACATGTAGAGACGGGTCACACACGTAGACACGGGTCACACACATGTAGACACGGGTCACACACATTAGACACGGGTCACACACATTAGACACGGGTCACACACATGTAGACACGGGTCACACACATGTAGACACAGGTCACACACATGTAGACACGGGTCACACACATGTAGACACGGGTCACACACATGTAGACACGGGTCACACACATGTAGAGACGGGTCACACACATGTAGAAACAGGTCACACACATGTAGACACGGGTCACACACATGTAGACACGGGTCACACACATGTAGAGACGGGTCACACACATGTAGACACGGGTCACACACATGTAGACACGGGTCACACACATGTAGAGACGGGTCACACACATGTAGACACGGGTCACACACATGTAGACACGGGTCACACACATGTAGAGACGGGTCACACACATGTAGACACGGGTCACACACATGTAGACACGGGTCACACACATGTAGACACGGGTCACACACATGTAGACACGGGTCGCACACATGTAGACACGGGTCGCACACATGTAGACACGGGTCACACACATGTAGAGACGGGTCACACACATGTAGACACAGGTCACACACATGTAGACACGGGTCACACACATGTAGACACAGGTCACACACATGTAGATACGGGTCTCACACGTAGACACGGGTCACACACATGTAGACACAGGTCACACACATGTAGAGACTGGTCACACACATGTAGACACGGGTCACACACATGTAGACATGGGTCACACACATGTAGACATAGGTCACACACATGTAGAGACGGGTCACACACATGTAGACACGGGTCACACACATGTAGACACCGGTCACACACATATAGACACGGGTCAAACACATGTAGACACAGGTCACACACATTTAGACACGGGTCGCACACATGTAGACACGGGTCACACACCTGTAGACACAGGTCACACACATGTAGAGACGGGTCACACACATGTAGACACAGGTCACACACATGTAGACACAGGTCACACACATGTAGAGACGGGTCACACACATGTAGACACGGGTCACACACATGTAGACACGGGTCACACACATGTAGAGACGGGTCACACACATGTAGACACGGGTCACACACATGTAGACACGGGTCACACACATGTAGAGACGGGTCACACACATGTAGACACGGGTCACACACATGTAGACACGGGTCACACACATGTAGACACGGGTCGCACACATGTAGACACGGGTCGCACACATGTAGAGACGGGTCACACACATGTAGACACGGGTCACACACATGTAGACACGGGTCACACACATGTAGACACGGGTCACACATATGTAGACACGGGTCACACACATGTAGACACGGGTCACACACATGTAGACACGGGTCACACACATGTAGAGACGGGTCACACACATGTAGACACGGGTCACACACATGTAGACACGGGTCACACACATTAGACACGGGTCACACACATTAGACACGGGTCACACACATGTAGAGACGGGTCACACACATGTAGAGACGGGTCACACACATGTAGACACGGGTCACACACATGTAGACACGGGTCACACACATGTAGACACGGGTCACACACATGTAGACACGGGTCACACACATGTAGACACGGGTCACACACATGTAGACACGGGTCACACACATGTAGACACGGGTCACACACATGTAGAGACGGGTCACACACATGTAGACACGGGTCACACACATGTAGACACTGGTCACACACATGTAGACACGGGTCACACACATGTAGACACGGGTCACACACATGTAGACACGGGTCACACACATGTAGACACGGGTCACACACATTAGACACGGGTCACACACATTAGACACGGGTCACACATATGTAGACACAGGTCACACACATGTAGACACGGGTCACACACATGTAGAGATGGGTCTCACACATGTAGACACGGGTCGCACACATGTAGACACGGGTCGCACACATGTAGACACGGGTCGCACACATGTAGAGACGGGTCACACACATGTAGACACGGGTCACACACATGTAGACACGGGTCACACACATGTAGACACGGGTCACACACATGTAGACAAGGGTCACACACATGTAGAGACGGGTCACACACATGTAGATACGGGTCACACACATTAGACACGGGTCACACACATTAGACACGGGTCACACATATGTAGACACAGGTCACACACATGTAGACACGGGTCACACACATGTAGAGAAGGGTCACACACATGTAGACACGGGTCGCACACATGTAGACACGGGTCGCACACATGTAGACACGGGTCACACACATGTAGAGACGGGTCACACACATGTAGACACAGGTAACACACATGTAGACACGGGTCACACACATGTAGACACGGGTCACACACATGTAGACACGGGTCACACACATGTAGAGACGGGTCACACACATGTAGATACGGGTCACACACATGTAGACACGGGTCACACACATGTAGACACGGGTCACACACATGTAGACACGGGTCACACACATGTAGACACGGGTCACACACATGTAGACACGGGTCGCACACATGTAGACACGGGTCACACACATGTAGACACAGGTCACACACATGTAGACACGGGTCACACACATGTAGACACGGGTAACACACATGTAGAGACGGGTCACACACATGTAGACACAGGTCACACACATGTAGACACGGGTCACACACATGTAGACACGGGTCACACACATGTAGACACGGGTCACACACATGTAGAAACGAGTCACACACATGTAGACACAGGTCACACACATGTAGACACGGGTCACACACATGTAGACACGGGTCACACACATGTAGAGACGGGTCACACACATGTAGACACGGGTCACACACATGTAGACACGGGTCACACACATGTAGAGACGGGTCACACACATGTAGACACGGGTCACACACATGTAGACACGGGTCACACACATGTAGACACGGGTCACACACATGTAGACACGGGTCACACACATGTAGACACGGGTCACACACATGTAGACACGGGTCGCACACATGTAGACACGGGTCGCACACATGTAGAGACGGGTCACACACATGTAGACACGGGTCACACACATGTAGACACGGGTCACACACATGTAGACACGGGTCACACACATGTAGAGACGGGTCACACACATGTAGACACGGGTCACACACATGTAGACACGGGTCACACACATGTAGAGACGGGTCACACACATGTAGACACGGGTCACACACATGTAGACACGGGTCACACACATTAGACACGGGTCACACACATTAGACACGGGTCACACATATGTAGACACTGGTCACACACATGTAGAGACGGGTCACACACATGTAGAGACGGGTCACACACATGTAGACACGGGTCACACACATGTAGACACGGGTCACACACATGTAGAGACGGGTCACACACATGTAGACACGGGTCACACACATGTAGACACGGGTCACACACATGTAGACACGGGTCACACACATGTAGACACGGGTCACACACATGTAGACACGGGTCGCACACATGTAGACACGGGTCGCACACATGTAGACACGGGTCGCACACATGTAGACACGGGTCACACACATGTAGAGACGGGTCACACACATGTAGACACGGGTCACACACATGTAGACACTGGTCACACACATGTAGACACGGGTCACACACATGTAGACACGGGTCACACACATGTAGAGACGGGTCACACACATGTAGACACGGGTCACACACATGTAGACACGGGTCACACACATTAGACACGGGTCACACACATTAGACACGGGTCACACATATGTAGACACAGGTCACACACATGTAGACACGGGTCACACACATGTAGAGATGGGTCACACACATGTAGACACGGGTCGCACACATGTAGACACGGGTCACACACATGTAGAAACGAGTCACACACATGTAGACACAGGTCACACACATGTAGACACGGGTCACACACATGTAGACACGGGTCACACACATGTAGACACGGGTCACACACATGTAGACACGGGTCACACACATGTAGAGACGGGTCACACACATGTAGAGACGGGTCACACACATGTAGAGACGGGTCACACACATGTAGAGACGGGTCACACACATGTAGACACGGGTCACACACATGTAGACACGGGTCACACACATGTAGACACGGGTCACACACATGTAGACATGGGTCACACACATGTAGACACGGGTCGCACACATGTAGACACGGGTCACACACATGTAGACACAGGTCACACACATGTAGACACGGGTCACACACATGTAGACACGGGTCACACACATGTAGAGACGGGTCACACACATGTAGACACAGGTCACACACATGTAGACACGGGTCACACACATGTAGACACGGGTCACACACATGTAGACACGGGTCACACACATGTAGAGACGGGTCACACACATGTAGACACGGGTCACACACATGTAGACACGGGTCACACACATGTAGAGACGGGTCACACACATGTAGACACGGGTCACACACATGTAGACACGGGTCACACACATGTAGAGACGGGTCACACACATGTAGACACGGGTCACACACATGTAGACACGGGTCACACACATGTAGAGACGGGTCACACACATGTAGACACGGGTCACACACATGTAGACACGGGTCACACACATGTAGACACGGGTCACACACATGTAGACACGGGTCTCACACATGTAGACACGGGTCGCACACATGTAGACATGGGTCACACACATGTAGAGACGGGTCACACACATGTAGACACAGGTCACACACATGTAGACACGGGTCACACATATGTAGACACGGGTCACACACATGTAGAGACGGGTCACACACATGTAGACACGGGTCACACACATGTAGACACGGGTCACACACATGTAGAGACGGGTCACACACATGTAGACACGGGTCACACACATGTAGAGACGGGTCACACACATGTAGACACGGGTCACACACATGTAGACACGGGTCACACACATGTAGACACGGGTCACACACATTAGACACGGGTCACACATATGTAGACACAGGTCACACACATGTAGAGACGGGTCACACACATGTAGAGACGGGTCACACACATGTAGACACGGGTCACACACATGTAGACACGGGTCACACACATGTAGAGACGGGTCACACACATGTAGACACGGGTCACACACATGTAGACACGGGTCACACACATGTAGACACGGGTCACACACATGTAGACACGGGTCACACACATGTAAACACGGGTCACACACATGTAGACACGGGTCGCACACATGTAGACACGGGTCGCACACATGTAGACACGGGTCGCACACATGTAGACACGGGTCACACACATGTAGAGACGGGTCACACACATGTAGACACGGGTCACACACATGTAGACACTGGTCACACACATGTAGACACGGGTCACACACATGTAGACACGGGTCACACACATGTAGACACGGGTCACACACATGTAGACACGGGTCACACACATGTAGACACGGGTCACACACATTAGACACGGGTCACACACATTAGACACGGGTCACACATATGTAGACACTGGTCACACACATGTAGACACGGGTCACACACATGTAGAGATGGGTCACACACATGTAGACACGGGTCGCACACATGTAGACACGGGTCGCACACATGTAGACACGGGTCGCACACATGTAGAGACGGGTCACACACATGTAGACACAGGTCACACACATGTAGACACGGGTCACACACATGTAGACACGGGTCACACACATGTAGACACGGGTCACACACATGTAGACACAGGTCACACACATGTAGACACGGGTCACACACATATAGACACGGGTCACACACATGTAGACACAGGTCACACACATTTAGACACGGGTCACACACATGTAGACACGGGTCACACACCTGTAGACACAGGTCACACACATGTAGAGACGGGTCACACACATGTAGACACAGGTCACACACATGTAGACACAGGTCACACACATATAGACACGGGTCACACACATGTAGATACGGGTCACACACATGTAGACATGGGTCGCACACATGTAGACACAGGTCACACACATGTAGACACGGGTCGCACACATGTAGACACGGGTCGCACACATGTAGACACGGGTCACACACATGTAGACACGGGTCACACACATGTAGACACGGGTCACACACATGTAGACACGGGTCACACACATGTAGACAGGGGTCACACACATGTAGACACGGGTCACACACATGTAGACACGGGTCACACACATGTAGAGACGGGTCACACACATGTAGAGACGGGTCACACACATGTAGAGACGGGTCACACACATGTAGACACGGGTCACACACATGTAGACACGGGTCACACACATGTAGACACGGGTCACACACATGTAGACACGGGTCACACACATGTAGACACGGGTCGCACACATGTAGACACGGGTCGCACACATGTAGACACGGGTCGCACACATGTAGACACGGGTCGCACACATGTAGACACGGGTCGCACACATGTAGACACGGGTCGCACACAGGTAGAGACGGGTCGCACACATGTAGACACGGGTCACACACATGTAGACACGGGTCACACACATGTAGACACGGGTCACACACATGTAGACACGGGTCACACACATGTAGACACGGGTCACACACATGTAGACACGGGTCACACACATTAGACACGGGTCACACACATTAGACACGGGTCACACATATGTAGACACAGGTCACACACATGTAGACACGGGTCACACACATGTAGAGATGGGTCACACACATGTAGACACGGGTCGCACACATGTAGACACGGGTCGCACACATGTAGACACGGGTCGCACACATGTAGACACAGGTCACACACATGTAGACACGGGTCACACACATGTAGACACGGGTCACACACGTAGACACGGGTCACACACGTAGACACGGGTCACACACATGTAGACACGGGTCACACACATGTAGAGACGGGTCACACACATGTAGACACTGGTCACACACATGTAGACACGGGTCGCACACATGTAGACACGGGTCGCACACATGTAGACACGGGTCACACACATGTAGACACTGGTCACACACATGTAGACACGGGTCACACACATGTAGACACGGGTCACACACATGTAGACACGGGTCACACACATGTAGAGACGGGTCACACACGTAGACACGGGTCACACACATGTAGACACGGGTCACACACATTAGACACGGGTCACACACATTAGACACGGGTCACACATATGTAGACACTGGTCACACACATGTAGACACGGGTCACACACATGTAGAGATGGGTCACACACATGTAGACACGGGTCGCACACATGTAGACACGGGTCGCACACATGTAGACACGGGTCACACACATGTAGACACGGGTCACACACATGTAGACAAGGGTCACACACATGAGGACACGGGTCACACACATGTAGAGACGGGTCACACACATGTAGACACGGGTCGCACACATGTAGAGACGGGTCGCACACATGTAGACACGGGTCACACACATGTAGACACGGGTCACACACATGTAGACACGGGTCACACACATGTAGACACAGGTCACACACATGTAGATACGGGTCGCACACGTAGACACGGGTCATACACATGTAGACACAGGTCACACACATGTAGATACGGGTCGCACACGTAGACACGGGTCACACACATGTAGACACAGGTCACACACATGTAGAGACTGGTCACACACATGTAGACACGGGTCACACACATGTAGACATGGGTCACACACATGTAGACATAGGTCACACACATGTAGAGACGGGTCACACACATGTAGACACAGGTCACACACATGTAGACACAGGTCACACACATATAGACACGGGTCACACACATGTAGACACAGGTCACACACATTTAGACACGGGTCGCACACATGTAGACACGGGTCACACACCTGTAGACACTGGTCACACACATGTAGAGACGGGTCACACACATGTAGACACAGGTCACACACATGTAGACACAGGTCACACACATATAGACACGGGTCACACACATGTAGATACGGGTCACACACATGTAGACAAGAGTCACACACATGTAGACACAGGTCACACACATGTAGACACGGGTCTCACACATGTAGACACGGGTCGCACACATGTAGACACGGGTCACACACATGTAGACACGGGTCACACACATGTAGACACGGGTCACACACATGTAGACACGGGTCACACACATGTAGAAACGGATCACACACATGTAGACACGGGTCACACACATGTAGACACGGGTCACACACATGTAGAGTCGGGTCGCACACATGTAGAGACGGGTCACACACATGTAGACACGGGTCGCACACATGTAGATATGGGTCGCACACGTAGACACGGGTCACACACATGTAGACACGGGTCACACACATGTAGAGACGGGTCACACACATGTAGACACAGGTCACACACATGTAGACACGGGTCACACACATGTAGACACGGGTCACACACATGTAGACACAGGTCACACACATGTAGAGTCGGGTCGCACACACGTAGACACGGGTCGCACACATGTAGACACGGGTTGCACACATGTAGACACGGGTCACACACATGTAGACACGGGTCACACACATGTAGACACGGGTCACACACATGTAGAAAAGAGTCACACACATGTAGAGTCGGGTCGCACACATGTAGACACGGGTCACACACATGTAAACACGGGTCACACACATGTAGACACAGGTCACACACATGTAGACACGGGTCACACACATGTAGACACGGGTCACACACATGTAGACACGGGTCACACACATGTAGACACGGGTCACACACACGTAGAGTCGGGTCACACACATGTAGGGACGGGTCACACACATGTAGACACGGGTCACACACATGTAGACACGAGTCACACACATGTAGACACGGGTCACACACATGTAGACACGGGTCACACACATGTAGACACGGGTCACACACATGTAGAGTCGGGTCACACACATGTAGACACGGGTCACACACATGTAGAGACGGGTCACACACATGTAGAGACGGGTCACACAAATGTTGCCACTGGTCACACACATGTAGACACGGGTCACACACACTGACGTCACAGCGGTTTTCGTCACAGGGAGACGCCCCCCGGATAGAAAAAGTTTTGGTTACAGCGTCCACACGACAACGCAGACCCGGCGTTTACAAAAAACTTCATTTGTCCAGCGTTTTGGTCCTGGATATCTGGGTTGTCGTGTGGACGAAAGGAGTAACCGCAACAAAAAGCCCTGATTCCTTACGCCATATACAGTAGTTCACGTGATTCCTCCTGGCAGATGCACCGTGATTGGTTGGGTGCTTGATTGACAGGTAGTGGGTGGGGTTAAGATGTGACACTGTCAGGTTTACAAGTGAGCTTATTCAAATATATAGGTGAGGAGACAGATGACACCAACAGGAAAGACCAAAAGACTACAAAGTGTGATATCAGAGAAAATGTTCACTTAGTCTGACATTTTCTCAGTTATGTTAACATGACATGTGAAATTTCAATGTTATGTTTGAAACACTGTTAGCATTAGGCTAAATCTTGTTGCCACGTTGGCGTGGCCCTTTGGTCCTGAAGCCTAATTAGACCATCTTCGTCATCTTCATCTTCTACATCATCACCGGCACAGAAAATTAAATGTTTCATGTCTTTTTAAGTTTGTATTGAATATGAATGTTCAGACGTTCTGAATTTAAGCTCATAAGGTCTACCATTAGCCCCACCCCCCAACCCCCTTTTTTTGACAAGTCGCAGCCTGATGGTGACTATTTGTTGTGTCACGGTGTCATGGACGACTGTCCTGCTGTTGTCTGTGTTGGACACTGATTCACATGTAGGAACAGGGACTATATGATTGGTTACACTGGTGCACATTAAACAATGGGTACATTACTATAATGACAAATATATTAATAATGTATAATGACAAATAAAGCTCTTTGTCTTGTCTTTCTCTTCAGTGTGCGACCCATTCCAGTAAAATCTTATAGTTGATACCATTGCATGAACAGAACACATCTATTCCTTTTGGACTATGTCTCTGGGCCTAAGTTTGTGATTGTTTGTTGTCTCTGATTGGGGTAGGAAAGTGCGGGCAGTGACCAAGAGCATTCAAGAGTTCTTCAGTCAATGCCGTCAACTAAAATATGTTGGGCTGTCTGCGACCAACCTGCCTTCACAAGCTCTCAGGTGTGCTACCCCCAGCAAATGCAATAACATTGATCTTTTTAAAGATAATCTAGTAATCACAGGAATTACACTTTGGCAAAATGTCTTACTAAGTAGTTCTAAAATGGGTCTTTGGGGAGCCGCCATGACTTATCTTGAGGTGCCAGGGCAGCTGTGTTTTATCTTACTTAAGATACTTCACGTTTTATGTCTCGGGTATGACTGTATTTTGCTTTTATAAATAGATTATTGCTACAAGGTCTGGTGGCAAACCCCCGTCTCTCTGGGCTGGAGCTGGACCTCAGTAGTTGTGAGGTACAGTATGTACACGACAATGAGCCAAAGAAGAGACAGAAAAATTGTTGTTATGACTCTAACTGTGTGTGTGTGTGTGTGTGTGTGTGTGTGTGTGTGTGTGTGTGTGTGTGTGTGTGTGTGTGTAGCTACGTTCAGCGGGGGCCCAGGTGATACAAGAGCACATCTCCGAAGCTACGGCTATCAGCACCTTGGACATCTCTGACAACGGTAAGCAGGGCGTCACTCTTGCCCTCCTTTCTTTGTTCCTTTGTGTGTTTGTGTGGCTCAGTAAATAAATCAGAGACAACAGATGTTCCTTAAAGTGTTGGAGCCACTGTTCCAGTTTGAGGGTCACAGCCCCTAATGCTTCTATCCCCACTGGGATCATTTTGCCTTCCACATCTGGTCCAGTTGTTCCCTGAGCTCCTGGAACTTCTCCGTCAGATTATCAGATGAGATTCATCTGTCACCACTGCCCCTCCTGCTCTGTGTTAACTAACCCTCTGTCCGGTTGGTTCACCAGTAGCTATTTGTTGGTCTAGAAATCGTCAAACAAGATCACCGGAAGTTCCCGCACACAATCACACTTGGTTCTGCCTGTCATTGTTGGTTGTTCCAGCTGCATCCTACACTCTGCTGCGGTGCTGGGCTGACTCCAGGGCATATCGGCCAAGCCTGCACCTTCCCTATGAGACTGGTGCTTAGGCCTGCCCTTGTACTGCCACAAATGGAGGCCTCTGTTCTTGTCTTCAGGTTAATATTTTCTCTGCTTCTGACCTGGATCTCATTTTTACCTTCAAAGTTGCTTTTGAGCACGTTTCTGACCCTTTTGAGTTATTTGGCGGGGACAGACCTCGCATCTTCTCCATGGTTGTCATTGTTCTACGGATACCTGGGTACCAGTAACTTCACTTTCTCAGTCCTGATTACCTTTCCTGTCTTTGCCACCCTCCAGCCTGAAGGAAGAGCCTAGTGTGCCTCAGGTGTGTTGGTGTTTAACAGTCGCTGTTGACCCTCTGAGCTTTGCTCATGGACTTTTGTGAAAAATCAGTGTAGCTGTAACGTTATAAATGGTACATGAAGGTCCAATCGGACATTCTTGTTTTGAATTGCAGGAGATCGCCTTGACCATGTTTACATGCATTGAGTTTCTGCCATGTGATTGACCTATTAGAAATTTGTGTTAACGACCGGTTAGACAAGTGTGCTTTATAAAGTGGCCTGAGTGTATTTCTTGTTTGTGTGTGTGTGTGTGTGTGTGTGTGTGTGTGTGTGTGTTTGTGTGTGTGTGTGTGTGTGTGTGTGTGTGTGTGTGTGTGTGTGTGTGTGTGTGTGTGTTTGTGTGTGTGTATGAACATGTGTAGCTATACAATAATCCCTTGCATATTCACGCTTCAAGATGCCTGGTTTCACTACATTGCAGATATTTGGTAGGTAGTCACATGATGCCATACGCACGTGCTATTGGCTGACAGCATCCAGAAGTGCGATACATTCCAAGACTCACGTAACACAGCGCACTTAAAGAAACACTTAAAAGTGCTTTCAGAGTCTATCAGAGTGTTTTTAAGGTAATACAGATAGAAGGTGGTTTAATATCAGTATGGGGGGGTTCAGAAATGTTTGAATTACTGTAAATAATAAAATACATAGTTCATCGCTATATCATGGAAGTTCATTTTTTGCGGGTGGTCCTGGAATGCATTAACCGCGAGTAACAAAGAATTAGTGTACAAGTAAAAATGTGTATTTCTTTCAATGTTCTTTCACATATGAATGAATGTGAATGTGTTGATAATGTGATTGGTGGACAGATGGGTGTAGAAAGTCATCAGTCAGTGAAAAGTGGTTGTGTTTCATAGTTTATGCTCTAATGTGAACAGAATCATGTGTTTGACTGATTTCCTGTGATTGTAGGATTTGAGACGGACATGGTGACTCTGGTTTTGTCTATTGGGCGATGTCACTCACTTCGGCACCTCGCGCTGGGGAAAAACTTTGCCATGAAGTCAAGGTCTGAGTTACACAATGCAAAAACCACTGAAAGTCAGCCACGTAGATCTAACTTGCCCCATCACAAGTGTTCAAATGTTTGAATTTCTAATTATTGAGGAAATGCCGCTGGCATCACTTCACTTCATTTCCTATCTCCTCTGTTCTGTCAATCAGAAGTCTTACAGATACTCTTCATCGTATGGCACAGCTCATTCAGGATGAAGAGTGTGTGAGTTGTACTTGTTTTTACTTCATTCAACCTTATTCCTACATATTAGTGTCCCATTAACCTACAAGAAAAGGATCAGTGCATTAGAGAAAGAAAACAACTACTTAATATTATACATACATACATATACATAATTATGTGTGTATATGTGTGTCTTCAATATATACTAAAGTCTATACTATACTACTAGTGGGAACCTGTGGAAATTCCACAATAAAACAATAATATCAGACTTCATCTAAAACATATAAAACAAATGTGTTGGTTTATAAACCAAACGCACCAATGTAGTCAAAAATCAACGTGGTGACATAACGACTTTGCGTTGGCCAATCATGGATGGCGCTGGGCGGGGCATTGTGAAGCCGTAGATGAATGCTAGCAGGCTAACTGGACAAAGAAAGCTAACTACTGGTGAGACTGGTAAAGGAGCTAACGCTAAAGGAAAAGGCTCCTGTCCAAAGAGCAGGTGTTAAAGAAATGTTAGAGGAGTGATGGTTCTGTTAGTGACTACATGAACACAACTGTATGGAGTTACTAAAGAGCGTTTCTGTCAGCCCCCCAGGAGCATTGTGGGTACTACATGGATTGTCCCATTCCAAACAGAAACCCTAGCTGGACAGACTGTTGGTGCTAGCAGCTAGTTTCACTCACTAATGGTTGTTTAGTGTGGTTCTGCTGTTTGGACTCTCTGCTCACTAACATGAACTTTGTGAACAGTTCTGACTCTAGATGATGGGAACTGGAGTCCATGTATAGTTAGTGAGGGGCAGATGAAGCCCCATGAAGCATTGAAGCTTTTCATCCCAAACGGTTCACTGCGGTTCGAAGCTTCATGAGGCTTCATTTGCTCTAGTACGACATCTACTGGAGGGTAAAATATCAGTTGGCATGAGATTGAAGTGTGTGGCATTTAGCAGACAGCCTGTGAATGAAAGTCAGCAAAATAAGGAAGTATGCATAACATGTAATTTGAATTGACTAACTAGAGTGTGCCACTAATTTCCCTTCGGGGATTAAGCGAGTATATAAAATAAAAAAATTTAAAAAAATAAAAATGTAATTTTATTTATGGCAGTACATTGTGTTTGTGTGTGTGCGTGCGTGCGTGCGTGCGTGCGTGTGTGTGTGTGTGTGTGTGCAGTCTCTGGAGTCCCTGTCAGTGAGTGACTCTAGACTAAAGACAGGGGTTCACGTCATCCTGAGTGCTCTTGGTGGTCGTCCATCTCTGACTGAACTGGATATCAGTGGAAATGACATTGGAGATACTGGAGCCAAAGTTCTGGCCAAAGCCTTGATGAGCAACACCAGACTGAGGTAGACAAACACACAACATGCTTGTGGTTCAGTTTGCCAGATACTTTGTCAAGATTGAATGTACATCTGGAAATCACTGACATAGAAATTGTGGACCCTGAACCTGAAAAAGGTTTTTCCATCTTTCAAATTTCCTTCAGGTGAGGGTCATCCGATCTCTGCAGACCAACTTCACCCACACTTAAATATACCTGTTATGTCAGTTTCCTGTTATGTCAGTTCCTGTTATGTCAGGGCGGCACGGTGGTGCAGTGGCTGGCGCTGTGACCTCACAACAAGGCTCTTCTGGGTTCGAGTCCCGCTCTGTGTGGAGTTTGTATGTTCTCCCCGTGTCTGCGTGGGTTCTCTCCGGGTTCTCCAGCTTCCTCCCACCTCCAGAAACATGCGCTTCAGGTTGATTGGCCGGTGCCAAATTGCCCGTAGGAGTAAATGTGTGTGTGTGCATGGTTGTCCATCTTTGTGTGTGTCTCCGCGGCTCACTGGCGTCGTGTCTGGAATGTCTCCCACCTCACGCCCTATGCCAGCTGGGATAGGCTCCAGCTACCTATAACCCGCTACGGCGAATAAAGCCACAGAAAATGGATGGATGGGTGTCAGTTCTTCCTCTAACCGTCTGTCTTCTTTGAAGGACTCTAAGCTGGGACAGGAACGGTGTGACTTCCAGAGGTTTCCAGGACATGGCTGACGCCTTAGAGAGGTGATGCTCAAACATACAGTACAGACAAGAACATCATACCCTGGTAGTCTGGAGGTCACACAGTACAGACATGAACATCGCACTCCTGGTAGTCTGTAGGTCACACAGTACAGACATGAACATCACACTCCTGGTAGTCTGGAGGTCAAACAGTACAGACATGAACATCACACTCCTGGTAGTCTGGAGGTCACACAGTTGCACTGAAGTGAGGGGCAGGAGAATGGGTTGGTCTTGTGATGCACACTGATCACAGTTAGTAGATTGTCATTTACGTTCTGGATAGGATGGAGAAATAATTCATCATAGAAGAA
The DNA here is from genome assembly GCA_013358685.1 of Antennarius maculatus. NCBI lineage: Eukaryota > Metazoa > Chordata > Actinopteri > Lophiiformes > Antennariidae > Antennarius > Antennarius maculatus. Next base: position 2,812 of record JABVMC010000077.1, on the reverse strand, counting down.
AATATTAAGCATATCTCTCTCACCTACTTAACTTTGGGGTTTATGGGTTTGCCTCTACTCTCCTCACCTCCCCTGATTTTTTGTACCCCTCAGTGTAGCCTGTCTTCATGACAATACCCCACATGCTGCCCTGTCCTTTTAAACCTGACACACTCAGGTATGGTACCAACAAGCAAAGGAACATCCTCAACCCCTCCATTGACCTTTGCATGGTTTTCCACTCAGCTGTTACACATTACTACCAACTGCAATGTGTACATTAAAAACGAGAACGGCTGTGGGCAGTGTTTACTGTGCTGGTCTATTTTCACAATGGGTGTCATGTTTGTCTTTATCTTTGCCCGTCTCAGAGATGACACGTGGTAGCAATGGTTCTGTCTGACCTATCAGCAGTCAGAAGTCATTTCTGATAGTGCCTCGTCTCGCTTAGTACACTTTTTTCCCCTCCCTCTGTTCTCCACCATATTCCTCCTCTCTCCATTATCCCCCCTCCCACCCCAACCCCCTTTCTATGACATTACACTGGTGTCGCGTCCGGAGTTTCCCCCACCTCACGCCCTCAGTCAGCCGGGATGGGGGTTAGGGTTAGGCATCTGCCTAACATACATACACACACACAGGGACAGGGAGGCAGACGGGAACAGACAGTAAAATATGACATTTTCCCCCATGTAGATAAAATAAAAATGTAAATTCCATGTAAATTCTAATGGGTGGGTTTTCTTTGGTACAGGAACTGGACTTTGCAGCACATGTCTCTACCTCTGGCTGATATCACACAGAGTTACCGCACCAATCCTGACAGGACCAAAGAGGCCATGGACAGGGTCAGTGTGTGAGTCTGACATTTGAACCCTGTGAGACCTGACATGATGACCTGCATGAACCATACATTCACCCTTTGGCTCTTCTCGTGTTCTTCAGCGTTCAGATTCACTATGTCAACCTATAGTTGTGGTCACGAGGGTTAGTGGTTAAAATGCTCTCCCATGACCTTTATGTGTGTGTTCAGATCCAGAAGTATTTAGACAGAAACAACCAAAGACAGGCTGATAACGTCAAATTTGAAGTGTTGAGAACTCAACAATCAGAAAAGGTAAGAAAAGCCAGGTGTTATTATAACTATCGAACAAATGTAGTTTGTTCACATAAACGGTTCAAAATGCTACAGCTTTGTGATGATACAGTGTAAGGAATTAAGGTGGAACATTTCAACATGTTCCACCTTAATTCCACGTCTTCTCAGACAGCACCACTCGTGTTCACTGAGGGACGGGTTTAAGCCTCTGACAGACGGTCTTCTGTAAATAAAGACAGAAAGAATATTCTTTTATTCATGTCCTTTGTGTGAACGTGTTCAACGTGCTGCTAACATCAGGTGATATTTTCTCTGTTTTAGGAAGGCCTGATTAAAGGAAAGCCATGCCTTCCTCTGATAATCCCAGAGCTTCAACTGGTCCATGCAGACTTTCTAACCAATGGTGTAAGGAACAACGCCCATCAACCCCTAAAAGAATTTTGTCACTCCTCCTCCTCTTAAGATGACTTTTCATCCCCAGTACAGTCCAGCGTTTTGGAGACGTGGTGTCCCCTCCAGGATCCTGAGACCCACCTCTTCAGTCCAGAGTAAGATGACATCAGTGTGACCCAACTGAAGTCTCTTCACTTAGTTCTGTGCATGTGAAGATGTAATGACAGGAACAGAGCACAAACTGTGTAGTGTAATCTCACTAGTGCACAAACACTCATCCCTGTGTTCAGGTAGTAGTGAAATATATTTATTCATATCAATAAAACTGCATCAGCTGCAGGTAAAGTCATAACTGACTCCAACAGGTGAAAACAAGTAGTCACGGTAAAAAAAAGAAAGTACTGGACTGCTGTGTGGCCCCGTGATGCCCTGGTGATGCTTCCAGGGTGTACCCTGCCTCTCACCCACAGCCAGCTGGGATAGGCTCCAGCAATGGATGGATGGATGGATGGATGGATGGATGGATGGATGGATGGATGGATGGATGGAGTGATGGATGGATGGATGGATGGATGGATGGATGGATGGATGGATGGAGTGATGGATGGATGGACGGACGGACGGACGGATGGATGGATGGTGAAGCATGAAAAGAAACACATGAGTCACAAACACGTGGTAAAGAACGAGATCCGGTCTCACTGATGTATCCATCCGCCAACACGTGGTAAAGAACTAGACTACACCCTCCACATGTTACTGTGTTATCCTGTGTTACTGCAGTCCAGTGTGACACCTGCCACAGGTAAACCCCTCATGTGTCTTATGGTGTGTTATACACTGAGAAGCTGAATCACTGTGTGACACAACTGTTGTGCTAATTGGAGCGTGTCCTGTTTCCTTTCACACCAGTGATTTTCATCCTTTATGGGAGAGATGATGGAGGAGGGGAAGAGATGAAAACATCACACCACCACTCTCTCCTCCTGCTTTAAAATGATGATGTGTTTGTGTGTTTGACATAATAACAATAATAATAATAATAACAACAACAACAACAACATAATAATAATAATTAATAACAATAATAATAATAACAACAACAACAACAACAACATAATAATAATAATAACATAATAATAATAATTAATAACAATAATTAATAAAAATAATAATAATAAATAAATATTATTATTATTGTTATTATTATTATTATTTTTTATTATTATTGTTATTATTATTATTATTATTATTATTAACAATAATAACAATAATAATGATAATGCTAATAATAATAACAATAATAATAATATCAATAATAATAATAATAATAACAATAAT
>JABVMC010000076.1:55000-87641 GCA_013358685.1 Antennarius maculatus | reverse complement strand
TTTGTTGAGGTAATGTAGAGAAATTTCACCCCACGCTTCTAGAAGCCCCTCTCACAAGTTGGATTGACTGGATGGACACTTCTTGTGTGCCATACGGTCAAGCTGCTCCCACAACAGCTCAGTGGGGTTGAGATCTGGTGACTGCGCTGGCCACTCCATTACAGATAGAATACTAGTTGCCTGCTTCTTCTCCAAATAGTTCTTGCACAATTTGGAGGTGTGCTCTGGGTCATTGTCTTGTTGTAGGATGAAATTGGCTCCAATCAAGCGCTGTCCACAGGGTATGGCATGGCATTCCTTATTCAAAATCCCTTTTACCCTGAACAAATCTCTTACCAGCACCAAAGCAACCCCAGACCATCACATTACCCCCACCTTGCTTGACCGATGGCATCAGGCACTCTTCCAGCATCTTTTCAGTAGTTTTGCATCTCACAAATGTTTTTCTGTGTGATTCAAACACCTCAAACTTTAATTCGTCCGTCCATAACACTTTTTTCCAATCTTCCTCTGTCCAATGTCTGTGTTCTTTTGCCCATATTGATCTTTTTCTTTTATTGGCCAGTCTCAGATATGGCTTTTTCTTGTACCACTCTGCCCTGAAGGCCAGCATCCCAGAATCGCCTCTTCACTGTGGATGTTGACACTGGCGTTTTGCAGGTACTATTTAATGAAGCTGCCAGTTGAGGACCTGTTAGACGTCCATTTCTCAGAGACTCTAATGTATTTATCTTCTTGCTCAGTTGTGCAGCGGGGCCTCCCACTTCTCTTTCTACTCTGGTTAGAGTCTGTTTGTGCTGTTCTCTGAAGGGAGTAGTTCACACCTTTGTAGGAAATCTTCCGTTTTTTGGCAATTTCTCGCATGGAATAGCCTTCATTTCTAAGAACAAGAATAGACTGTCGAGTTTCACATGAAAGTTCTCTTTTTCTGGCCATTTTGAGCATTTAATCGACCCCACAAATGTGACGCTCCAGATTCTCAACCTGCTCAAAGGAAGGTCAGTTTTATAGTTTTTCTAACCAGCTAAACTGTTTTCAGCTGTGCTGACATGATTGCACAAGGGTTTTCTAATCATCCATTGGCCCTCTCATGCAATGAGCAAACACATTGTACCATTAGAACACTGGAGTGATAGTTCAGTCAATCAATCAATCAAGTTTTATTTATGTTGCGCTTAATCATGGCAACAGACATTCCAAAGCGCTTTAACAGACAAAACCCAACTGAACCCTCCAGAACACAAGAGACAGTGGTGGGAAAAACTCCCTCATTGAGTTGGTGGAAATGGGCCTCTATGCACCAATGTAGGTCCTGCACCAAAAAACAGACCTTTGCAGCTAGAATAGTCATTTACCACATTAGCAATGTATAAAGTGTATTTCTGATTAGTTTAAAGTTATCTTCATTGAAAAACAGTGACCCCTAACTTTTGAACGGAAGTGCGTATACAGTATATATATATACATATATATATATATATATGTATACATACCGTATTGGCCCGAATATAAGACGTGTTTTTGCATTGAAATTTGTGGGGGTCGTCTTACATTCGGGGTCTAGACATTTTACCCATTCACAACGCTAGTTGGCGCCAGATATCTTTAAAGCGAATGCTGAACTTCAATCCCCAGGAAAAAGCGAACCCCTGTCACAAAGAAGAAAAATAAAAAATAGTGGTAAGAAAGAAAAGAGAAGAAAATCAGAGGTGTGATAACAGAAAATGGAGAAACGCAGCGACAAAATGTTACATTTCATACATTTCAAAAACCATTCATTTACAAATGTGTTTGCACTTTAGTCTACATATTTAAATGTTGAGATATTAAGATGTGACAGACAGTTTTTGCATGATTTGAATGAGGCAAAATAACATGCTTTTTCTCTCAAATATATTGTTATAATCATTTGCTTCAGATGTACTGTAATTATTTTCTGTATAAAAATTAAATTTGTTGTTCAGAAAGTCTTTTTTCAAACTTAAGTCTTGAAAAAGAGGGGGTCGTCTTATAATCAGGGTCGTCTTATATTCGGGCCAATACAGTATATGAGGGCAGCACGGTGGCGCAGTGGTTAGCGCTGTCGCCTCACAACACGTCGGACCCGGGTTCGAGTCCCGCTCTGTGCGGAGTTCACATGTTCTCCCCGTGTCTGCGTGGGTTCTCTCCGGGTTCTCCAGCTTCCTCCCACCTCCAAAAGCATGCGCTTCAGCCTGATTGGCCGGTCCCAAACTGTCCGTAGGAGTGAGTGTGTGTGTGCATGGTTGTCCGTCTTTGTGTGTGGCTCCGCGGTGCACTGGCGTCGTGCCCGGAGTGTCCCCCACCTCACGCCCTATACCAGCTGAGTTAGGCTCCAGCTCCCCGTGACCTGCTGCGGCGGATGAAGATGAATGAATATATATACGTATACATGTATATATACAGTATATATACTTGCATATACCGTATATACATGCATATATACTGTATATATATGGTTATAGCTAAGATCCATGTTGTGCACATTGTGGAAATTAATTTCCCGTTCAATTCATTTACACAATGTGCAAAACAGATGTCAACCCAACAAACCATCTTAATGAGATATTCTTTATTGTGGGGTAAATTCCTGACACATAGAATAAACACTCAACAAATAAGTATATAGTATCATAATATACATTACTAGGAATTGTACAATTTACAAATTCACACTGGATTAACACTGTAGGTTTGTGTGTGTGTGTGTGTGTGTGTGTGTAGCAGTCTATCGCTGAAGGAGCTCTCCAGTGATGTTAAAGCACCCTGCAGGGGGTGGGTGTTGTTCTCCATCATGGATGACAGTTTACCCATCATGCTCCTCCTTCCCACCACCTCCACTGAGTCTGGGTCCGAGGATAGAGCTGCTCCTTAATCAGCTGGTCCAGTCTCCTATCAAATGCTGAGATGCCCTTACCTAACCCTAACCTTAACCTAACCCTAACCCAATCCTAACCTTAACCCCAAACCCAATCCTAACCCTAATCCCAGATTAAAGGTCGCAGGTTATTTTCACGTTTTACTGCATAGTGCAGCGAATGCAAGCTTTCAGGGGTCACGGCAAAAGCAGTAAATAGGTTTCTGAACCTGTGGGTGTCGGTGAAGATACGATCAAACCTGGGGTTCATCTTGACAATCAGTTTATTGAATCAAAGAACGTTTACGTCTTAAAGAACAACTAAACGAAGAAAAAAATGAAAGGTGGTGACGAAATAAAAGATTCACACCAGAAACTGTTGAATGTCTCACTTTCAGGGCTTTGAACCAGAATTTTTTGCCAATCGGTTCGTTCCGAACAGAAATGGAATTATAACGTTTCCGGTTTTGCGTTCCACCCATAAACTGACGTTCCTGTACCGGTTAGAACAAAAACATAAAGTTCCTGAACCGTTAATAACGTTCCTTGTAAATATAAATGTGTAGCTGCCGTATTTTGCGCACCATAAGACGCGATTAAAAGCCTTAAAATTTCTCAAAAATCAACGCTGCTCCTTTTATCATGAAGCGTCTTATGTGTTCACTGAGTTACAAAATCTATAAAAATGTTTTTGTGTGATTTTAGTCAGCGATCCGCCAGATCGGCCATTGTCCACCGACATAGGACGTATTACGTCACTACGTACGCCGGCAGCAATGGACCAATCAGAGAACGTGACGCGAGGCTCCGTCCGGCACACCTCCGGTAGGTACCGGTATAGGGTAATGCCGGTACTGGACCGCAGGTATGCTGTTAACTACCTTTGTTTGGCTGAAGACCCCCGACAATGACGTCAGCGAAGAGACACGCTGACGACACAACATGTAAACTCCAGGATATCAGTTCCGGTTGTTCCGGTTCACGTAAAGAGACCGGGGGGCTTTTTTCACGCTTCGCCATCTCTCTTGATGTGTGACTTCCGTTAGCTAACATGTACCGAACAATAATGTGCGCCGTGTGTCCGGTTAAAGTACAGAAATAAACTCCGTTATTTAGACTGAGCCTCTTTATACAATGAGCCGAATGGAGCGCAAAATACGGTAACTTAAGGACTTTTAAATTGGCAACTAAAGCAATTAGTTTATATACGTATACTATAGACTATTATTATAGATATATCCCTACCCTACAGTAAACAGTACCACAGCACTACACCTCTGCTTTATGACAGTTATATCACTGTAGTTAAGGCTCATGCCTCCTACTTAGACACTACATGACATAAGAATAACTTCCACCATGTCATTTATTAATGAACAACAGATCTTCATTGTTCTTCTCCCATAGGTCAACAATGCTACAAAGCGCTGGCAGTACAGGAACACACTGCTCTGAAATGACTGCAGCCAATGAGTTCATGTCTAAATCAGACATTTGTCAGATTGACTTACTGCAGTGTTTACCTGGTATGATTAAACTGACTGGGAGACTTCCCTTTTCCTAACTGCTGCTGATAGACGCTACTTCTCTCTGCTCTCATCCCGCGTCCAGAGAATGACAGGAAGTGAAACATGAGGTCAAATATTTTTTTCAAGAACGAATAAAAAACTGGTATTAACCAGTTTACAATTATTTTCTGTTCCGATTCTGTTCCAGAACATTAAAAAATATAAAATTTTCATTTTCGTTTCCGTTCCTGCCAAAACACAATCAATCAAGTTTTATTTATATAGCGCTTAATCATGGCAGCAGACATTTCAAAGCGCTTTAACAGACAGAGAAAACCAAAGGTAACACCAAAGGTTTCCAGTTTTTGTTTTTGTTCCATGAACCGGTTCAAAGCCCTGCTCACTTCTAATACATTTAGAAAGAAAAAAACAGACAATGCTTTCAAGAAGTTGTCTGGAATGCAAGATTGCAGCGCTACTGTTCTGAAAATCCACTTACATAGCCTAGTGTATTCCATTACCCCGGGGGTCGTTGGGGCACTACACACGACCCGCACTTATCGTCATATGGTGTCTTGGGCAATTGAACCTGGTGGCACCCATCCCCCTCCAGGTTTGATGCAGTTACAGAGGTGTGGAATAAAATCCCTGCTTTTAGTGTTTTTTACGTAGGAAAACTGGAGCACCCAGAGTAAACCCCCCCAGACGTTAGTCAGGGAACACGTGACACACCCAGCTGGAAATGACTAAAACAGACCCAACATGGTCTGGGTCTCCTGTCAATCAACCAACCAACTATTATTTGTAAAGCGCTGAACTCACTGGCTGCTGATGTCTGTAGTCCTGTTTTTTATGTTGGGGGGGGGGGGGGGGGGGCTGGGGGACGCTCTGGCGGAGCTTGTCAGTGAAAATCAGGCTTGTAGTCATGGAATTTAGTGTCATGACGACTGATCCAGCCATGGAACAGAGGATGGCCAATCAGAGGAAGACGTAGAAGTTGCAGCAACGTTTGCATATTTCAGACAACACGCTGTCGCTCCGAGTAGCATCTTGGGTCGGTCACGAACAGAAAGAAAACACCGATAAATGTCCAGCGTCTGGGAAAGTCCGCCGAAGGAGATCGATTGGTACAAAGCGCTGGCAGCCAATGAGTTCATCACATCAACAGACATGTTGAGGCGCTTTTTCAGGAAGAGAAACCCAACAGAACCCTCCACAGCAAGCATGAGCAAAAGTGGGAGGAAAAACTCCTTCATGGAGGAAGAAACCACGGACAGGACCTCGACTGTGGAGGGTGGAGCCCGACTCTGGAGGGCAGGACCCTGACTTTGGAGGGTGAGCCCCCCACTCTTAAGGGCGGAGCCACACTCTGGAGGAGGGAGCCAGACTCTGGAGGGCGGGACCCCAACTCTTGAGGGCGGAGCCAGACTCTGGAGGGCAGGACCCTGACTTTGGAGGACGGGCCCCCAACTCTTAAGGGTGGAGCCACACTCTGGAGGGCGGAGCCAGACTCTGGAGGTTGGACATCTGCCTTGACCAGTCGGGACCGCCTTGTTGCCAAGATGAGCCTGGTGTTTTGAAAGGCGGTTGGGCAAACTCCGACGAACCCTCAAGCACTCGATGGAGAATGTAGAGCTGCTGGTGTTCCGGGATTGTTCCGTAGAGGTACAAGCCCCGAACAACGGGGACATCTGTCTTCAGGCTTCAATCACTGGTGCATCTTACCATGTACCCTGAAGTGTACAGGCAAGTGTAAGTTGGATCTCCCCAGTTACTCTCAATTTGTAACTTCACATATTTGAAGACCTTCTCTTGATGACCCTGATGAGACAAGATGAGAAAAGATTTAGAGGTGGGTATGACGTTAATCTGCATCCAACCTGGAGAGGAATGGGGGCCCCAGTTCAAACACCCAAGACGCACCAGATGATGACAACCGCGGGTCATCTGAGGTGCCCCAAGGACCCTTTATGGGACAGGCTAGGCTGGGCTAGGCTATGGGATGGTCAACATTGGAATACTTTGGTGGTTCACACAGTATTCAACACCAGTTTGAGAAACATCATTACACACTTCAAGTCCCAAATTCTGGATTTAAATCACCAGCATGAGGTGAATTAGTTCAAAATCAAGTTGTTCAGAACGCACTGAAAGGTCAATTGTGACTCAAAGACTCCAGATTGCTTGGTTTGAATTTGGACTCCAGGTTTAATACTCACAACGACTTCGAATGTCTGGATAGAGTCTCCATTGTCATCATAGGTGAAGTCCTGCAGTAACGTCATGTCACCACCGTCCAGTATGCTCATTCCCTGCAGAGAGACAGATACCAATGAACGTGGATGTTACGCTCACTGCTACACCAGCAAAGTGGTCTGAAGAGCAGCTCTGGTCAAACCGTGACCAATCCAGTACTCACATAGACAGAAAAGGACCTTGGAGCCCGCTGAGTGGAGTGGGAAGGGCTCTGATCTTTGGTGATGTGACCCAGTGAAACATGGGTAATAACCTGCTGGTGACTCAAGGAGATGGTGAGATGACCACGGTCCCCTGCAAAGGACCAGCATTCACCCGGAACCAGAGGTAGTGAAATGCGCCTGTTGATAAAGACAGAAAGCCAAAGAAAAACATCAAGAAGATGTTAGGAGAAAGTTTGTACGTGTGAGTGTCCGGGTTAGGGGTTAGTAGGTTAGGGGTTGGGGGGTAAGGGATAGGAGTTAGGGGTTAGGAGTTAGGGGTTAGGAGTTAGGGGTTAGGAGTTAGGGGTTAGGAGTTGGGGTTGGAGGGTAGGGTTAGGGGTAGGGGTTTGTGGTTAGGGTTTGTGGTTAGGGATTAGGAGTCCCGGTTTGGGGGTTAGGGTAAGGGTTTAGGGTCAAGGTTATGGATTAGGGTTAGGGGGTTAGGGTAAGGGTCATGGGATTAGCATTACAATTAGATTAAGATTATCGATGCTCATACCTGAATAACAATTCTGGGACTGGTTTGTGACATATTTTACAGGAAGCCACCAGGGAAGCCAGTCATAGTTGTTTGAGCTCAAATCTTTAATGAGTGATGCTCCTGCAAAGAAACACTAAACGAACAAGTTCAGCAACACTCAGAAATGGGTGAAATGTCTTTATAGTTAATGACAATCAAAACAAGGCAGTCAGAGACTGCAGCATCCCTCCAATTTACCCTGACCTACCCTGAAAGTAGTGCATAGCTTTGAGCTTTCAGGGTAGGTCAAGCTATGCACTTTCTCGAAGGTCAAAAAAAAAAGGTCAAACTTTCTTTGTCATTATACACACACAGGGATGGTACAACGAAATTCAAGGCCAGATGATAGTTGGTCCAGAGCTCGCGGCCACTACGGTCCAACATGACCTAATATTCCCTGGATGCCTGTTTTTCCTGATAATGGGGAAACTGGAGACCTGGAGTAAACCCATTCAGACAACGGAGAGAACATGCAAACTCTTCACAGAAAGGCCATGTTGGGAATGATGGGGTTTGAACCCCTGTACTTCTTGCTGTGAGGCAGCAGTGCTAACCAATGCCACCGTGCTGCCTATGCCAACTAGATCAAAGCTAGTGCATAGGTAGGTCAAAGCACTAGCTTTGATCTACGGTCTTACTCACAATGGTCTTCTCCCTCATTTTCTATCTCATCCGGTTTCCTAGTGTACAAAAGTGAAATTTGACCTTGACTTAGTTTTTTCAAGGTCATCATCTCATTTTCATTCCCTTTGCCACCTGATAATGTGCTTTTGTTTCATCTTTTTATCTGCAACGGTTGCAAAGATATTTGTTGGACAACGGACGAATACTGACAAATTACAATACATCACCGCTTTGAAGCAGGATGTACACAAAGACATCTTATCAACTGAGATGAACACAGTACCTTGACTTTCTAAAGCAAAGTTGGGCAAGCTGTCCGCCAGAGGAGAAACCTTCCTCTGAACGTAGTCCAACATCTGCGTCACTCTTCTTTCATCTCTCTCATCAGGAGCTTGGTCTCCATTAGTTCTGAGTCAACCATTGGCTGCTGCTGTGGCTTCATACGTCATCAGGTGTGTTTCACCCATCATGCTGAACACGGCTACACCTGTAGGCACAAAGCCTTCCATCAGACCAGGAGAAGACTTTAGAGGACAAACATCTCTGCTCTGATCAGAATTAAAAGGGTATCAACTACCTGACACCATATAGCAGCAACCGTGATGCCGATCCAGAAGAGACGTCGCCCACGAGTACTACAAGTACTTTCCTTTGTTGGTGTCCGTCCTGCTGTTCAGGTCGTCTCCTTCATTGTGTTCTTCATCATGTCTATTGTTTCCTTCATTGTGTTCTTCATGATTTTGTTCATAGTGTTTGTGCATGGTCAGACATTGTGTTTAACAGGGACAGTGGTTGACCTCCACAACACTCCTTGTCAGAGAAACCCTTGAAGATACAATGAAATTTGAATGTGATGAAGACGACAGCCAAAGATAACAATATATTTCCTCTGTGATGTGCTGGCGACTTCTCCAGGGTGTACCCTGCTTGTAGCATGTAGCCAGCTGGGATAGGCTCCAGTATAAACCGTGGCCAACAAGGGAGTCGCTTATTTATTTGGTGGATCACGGTTTAGGCCTATCCTAGCTGGCTACATGCAAGAGGCAGGGTACTCCTGGACGAGTCGCCAGCCTGTCACTAACATGACATCACACTAGCATAATCTACTCTACCTGATGGGGTTTTTTTTGTATGTAATGACGGGATAACCATCATGGCCATAGTAACCATTGCCCTGCAAACGAGAACTACGTCGTGACATGTTGTCGTCGGTTGTAACGCCAGACCGTTACTGACATATATATAGGATACATCAAAAGAACTAATCCCTTGATCCACAGGAAAAGGGTGTGTCTTTGAACCAAGGACAGGTCAGACATACGTGCTAATTCTGTTAGCAGTGAGATTTCTGATTCTTTGAAGATATAGTAAAATCATGTGATCTTGGTGTCTTTGATGTTTTGTCAAAGACAAGTTGATCAAAGGAGAGTAGATTAAAGATCAGTCTGGTAGGTGAACGCCAGACTGATCTTTAATCTACTCTCCTTTGATCATACATACTGGACAATCATACAGTTCACTTTGATTTACAGTCTTCATTACATGCATGCATACTAACCGGGGTTAGCCCAAGTAGCCACACAGCCACATGGGGTATTGTCTGGAGAACTCCCTCCGTGGGTTCTCTGTAGTCAAGCTGGAGCAGAGGATACACCAAAAGGCAGTCTGGTATATGTGAATATTGCCACCATGTGTATTGACAGGTAGTTCTGGGACTGTCCATCCATTTGAATTTGCTGATATGCGTGACTCATGTCTAGTTTTGTGAACCATTTCAGATTTCAGTGTACTGTATTTCTATCGCTTGTTTGCACTTCACGATACCTGGCTTCACCTCATCACTGATTTTTAGTAGGCAGTCACGTGATACCGTATGCGCATTCTATTGGATGACGGCATCCAGACGACATCCTGCGTTCCGTGAGTCTCAGACTTTCGTGAGACACAAAAGTGCTTTAGACAGTCTATCAGAGTGTGGGAAAAGGGAATACAGATTACAGTCCAGTTTGAACAGACTAGAGTGTGGTTTAACATCAGTATGGTTAAAACAAATAATCAGGAATGAGTACATCAGAGGGACAGCACATGTTAGAGGTTTTGGAGATAAGTCAGAGAGGCCAGACTGAGATGGTTTGGACATGTCCAGAGGAGAGATAGTGAATATATTGGTAGAAGGATGCTGAGTTTTGAACTGCCAGGCAGGAGGCCTAGAGGAAGACCAAAGAGGAGGTTTATGGATGTAGTGAAAGAGGACATGAAGGTAGTTGGTGTGAGAGAAGAGGATGCAGAAGACAGGGTTAGATGGAGGACACTGATTCGCTGTGGAGACCCCTGAAGGGAAAAGCCCAAAGGAGAAGAAGAAGAATGAAGAGATGTTAAACCACACAAGGTGGTTTAACGTCAGTATGGGCAGGGTTCATAAACTTTTAAATTACTGTAAATAATTCAATAGTTTGTCACTATATCGCGGAATTTCGTTTTTCACAGGTGGTCCTGCAATGCATTCACTACGAGTAACAAGGGACGACTGTATCTTTATTTTGGTATGCTCTAGATGTCGTCTTCTGGTTGCAGATTCCATAGCTTGGAAAGGTGAAGTTTGTCTCTGCCAATAATCTTTGAATCCTGTCGTCATTGATCCCACAGACAAGCCAGTCCCCCAACATCTGTGAGTGTCTCCCTATAATTACAGTCTTGTACTCGTTCTCTCAGCTCAGCATCACACAGCCATCGACTCAGTAGGTCTTCTGGTGCAGGAAATAGATTTAAATCTTTGGACTATTTCACTTTCTTGGGGTTAAGATGGTCGTTAACAAACTAACCGAAGCTTGTCTCTCCTGGTTTTCAGGAGGCTTCTGATCAAACTATAAGTGGTACTCCCACCACACAGCAATATGGACTTCTTATCTCCATCATCAGTATTGTTTGCAGATAAAAAATGTTCCATCATTTCCAATATTCCTCCCAAGGTCACTCTTTTGCATCAATGGTGGCAAAGAACCCTCTTGCTGCCATCTCACCCATATGTTCCAATATTGTCCCGCTGGAGTCTTCCATTCAATCCAATCTCTTGATCTACGCCCCGGCCACTGGATTGCAGGCCTCTCCAGATTATCCTCATCGCCAATATACCGAAGACGGTGATTTTTTGCATTGAAATAAGACTGAAAAAGTGGGGGGTCGTCTTACATTCGGGGTCTAGACATTATACCCATTCACAACGCTAGATGGCGCCAGATATCTTTAAAGCGAATGCTGAACTAACCCCCCAGGCCAAAGCGAACCCCTGTCACGAAGAAGAAAAATAAACAAACAGCGGTAAGAAGAAAAGAGAATAAGAGAAGAGATAACAGAAAACGGAGAATTGTAGCGACAATCTGGAGAAAAAAATTTGTTTCAAGACGACAGCTAGACTTCACTTTGATGGTTAATGCAGTTATTGCAATTTTGTTGTTTAACACAGTAGAGTGGTTTATTTACATTTCAAAAACCAGAAGCCATTCATTTACAAATGTGTTTGCACTTTAGTTTACATATTTAAATGTTCAGATATTAAGATGTGATACAGTTTTTGCATGATTTGAATGAGGCAAAATAACATGCTTTTTCTCTCAAATATATTGTTACAATCATTTGTTTCAGATGTACTGTAATTATTTTCTGTATAAAAATTATTTTTTTGGTGTTCAGAAAGTCTTTTTTTCAAACTTGAGTCTTGAAAAGAGGTGGTTGTCTTATAATCAGGGTCGTCTTATATTCGGGCCAATACGGTAATATTGTCAACACAAAAATACAAATCAGGAAAACACTGGAAGAGTAACAGCTCTTTAGGACTTCTTACAAGGCCTCAGAATCATCCTACTTGCGCACCGCCCCAAACAAAAGGATCTTCCTCTTAAACAAAATTCCTGTAGCCCAAACCACACCCTGGAGCCTACAGCTCCCTCTAGGTACCTTTACGTTAAAGTCTCAGGATACTAGTTTTAGAAACCTTGGCTTGTGTGGTCATTTAAAAAAATCAAACGATCCAAACACAAAAGATTGTAATAAAAAGACCTTGGTGAATGTGGTTTGCTTTTAGATCCTCCTTTAATGGTCTTGAATAAAAGTTTCTCCAACTTCCTGAACAGCTTATAGTTTTTATTCCTGAAATTGTTTTCCAGCTTATTTCTCAAGCTTTTTAATCCATGTGTAAATTTTTGAACCAGTCATCTTTGAAAATGAGGTTTCAAGTGACCCTGGATTCTTCACCGGATTTTCCACGTTGATGCTGCCCCCTAGTGGTAAGAAGAAACCACCTTCCTCTTCAGATCCACCGACGGTACTGACGACCGAAGCAGGAGATGGGGGCAAGCCGGAATCTAATCTCTGCAGGTGTTCTTGGGGTGGGGTCTAGAATAAATCTTTGGATCCCCTTTCAACTTTAAATGCTAATCAATGATTCTTCTTTTCTGGTCTTCTCATAAAATGCTCCTGAAGGCTTTGACAGGAAAATAGGCCTTTGTTTTAAATTCCAACACACTTGTGTTGAGTTCCCCAAATGTTATTTTGGAGTCAAATTCTAGTTCCACCTTGAAACTAAATGGAATGCTGCCCTGTACGGGACGTTCGCACCTGTAATCAGTCAAAGCTGTAATCATTTTGTCTGAGATGACGTTGCAGCACAAAAGCCAGACTCAGTTCACCTTGACCTGAAACAGGCTGAAGGTGAGCTTAGGGTCAAAAGGAGCCGTGGAGTCTCTTATCTGCTGAATGGACTGGAACTATCAGGATAGCAGAATGGCAGAGCTTTTAAGACCCCCTCTGGGGAGTTCATGACATTGCATTCGAGCAGGACATTCGCTGGACTTGGTGGCGTGGTCCCCTGGGAAATTCTGATGATAGCTGTGTTGATGTATTTCTTGATGATGTGGAAGTGACTGTCGACGGAGCTCACCTTGAAGCCTGAAGGAGGAGGTGGTCCTGGAGGAGGTGCAGTGAAGAGCTGGATGGAGCTCAACAGCTTGACCTGCTCCTAACAGTGAATGTCTGTATTTGGATGTGTGGAGATCTGATTAAAGAAACACAATAAGGCTGTTCCTTTCAAAGCCCTTTATCAAAAGCTGCAGCTACATCGTCCAGTCTTGATTTCTGGTGTCTTAGTGAAGTCTTTCTAAATTTACATCAAAAACAGGCAGGAATATTTCCATCAATCACATTTTTGTACTTTACAGATGTCTGTGGTGGATGTCTACAAACATCTGTCTTCAATCTATATTCTAATTGTGTTTGTCCCTCCATCAGTTTGGTGGTGGGGACGTCTGTAACAGAGGCCGCAGATCAAAGCTTTGGCTGAAAGACGCAACAAAGAACTGTAGATCAAAGCACAAGGACAGTGAACTGGAGGGCCAATCATACAGGACTACAATCAAAGGAGAGTAGATCAAAGGTCAGTCTGGCTTTGACCCACCTGTGTCGTTAACACAGGCCCTCCGCTAGTCAACAATAACAACCCTCACCAACATCCAGTCTCTCTCATACCACATGGTTCAATTAAAACAACATTTAAATCTTAGACTGTAAATACATTTCAAGATGAACTGCCCACCAACACCAGCCGACACCAAGAAGAAAAAAAGAACCCCCCAAACTCAAAACCGCTGTTTCACATTTTTTCAGTTACTCATGAAAACAGGAAATGTGACAAAACAGGTACCCTCCAGCCTGGGAAGATGCCCCCCCCCGGCAAACTAAACAGCATCCTGTCTTTGGTGATGTAAATGAAACACAACCAGTTTGTCTTTTTCAGCTGGCGCCTTGAGTCGCTTTGTTTAAATGAAGAGTTAGACTTCCTAACAAACCTAATCGACCAAATCCTTCATGAAGACAAAGTTTTCGACCTGTTGACACCAGAAACATTGGAGACCTTTGTCCTCTTTCATGTTACAAACATTGCACGACAACGTCTTCAGGACGCCTGAGCCGACTCAGGAAATCCAGGTTTATCAGTAAAATTCACACCTGGAGAGGCTGCCTGGTCCTAAATCTCTTATGGAATTCGCTACAGAAGCTGGTTTTCCTTTGGCTTGAGGTTTGACCCGTTCTTCAGTTGACTGTCATGTGTTTCTAAGGCACTTCTATGGCGACACATCCAGCATGTCCGAGAACAACTTTAAAACCAGCGACTTCTGCAACACGACTGAGTGGAGGTAAAAAAAAAAAGCCTGACCTAATCTCTGAAGTAACAAAAACCGTCTGGTTGTAACTTTACAAGGACACTGGTATTCAGCCGTCAAAACAGCAGATGCTTGTTAACTCGTTTATTTGTACAGAATTAACAATCGCTAAAGGATTAGCCTGCAGAATGGAGGGTAAACAGAAATCTACCTGATCCTCTGGAAGTCAAACACTCCCATTCTGGTGTTTGGTCTGTGAAGCAGCTTCCCTTGATTGTCAGTGCTGTTACCCCACGTCACCTCTGGGCCCGTCCAACGGGCCTGATTGGCCCGTTGGACGGGCCCAGATCAGCATGAGTCCAGTACCCGACCCCAACAGACCAACAGCTGCTGAGGGGTCAGGTACTAGGACCAGGTTCACCCTGAAGGACATAAAAACACTGGACTGCCGCTACCGCTAGCTGACTGCTAGCGAACCGCTACCGCTAGCAGACTGCTAGCGCGCCGCTACTGCTAGCGGACGGACAACTGCTGCTTGACCATTTTGCTTTTTGAGGTTTGGCTTAAATGAATGCCCCCCAGAAACAAAGGTGCCTTCATTGTTGTGCACTTCACCTACTGACAGGAAGTGACCTACTGTGACCCTCGTCCTCTGGGAGGTGGGTTAACGACCAAAGTATTTTCATTTTTGGGTGAACTTTCAACAGGAGGGTACCCCCCCGTAACACGCCAGGCACACCGGTACTGACACTCAAGTATTCGTGGGACGTAAACTGCATAGCTGTAAATGGCGAAGTGGGCGGAGCTGCTTTCAGGACTCGCTGTCACAGTCTCCATTAGCAGCCAAGAGGCTTTGGACGTAACTGACGGCATCTGCGATGGTGAGGAATCTGGTTTTGTTCCCTCCTCCATCGCAACCCTTTTTATAGAACCCCCCCCGTTCCAGGTCATCCTGTACGGAGGGACTACACCGGGCCAGGACCACCGTCACTCCCAGTTCTCCATAATCTTTGTGGACCTCCTTCAGGGCATCCACACCGGCAGTATCTAAGAACAGGACGGCGCTGCAGTCGATCACCAGGCTGCGACAGGACGATGTCGTCAAGGTTACGGCAGCCGCCTCCCCATCCAACTTCATGTCAGCGTCTCCTCCGCCCCCCCCCCTCGGGACTCTTCTTCTTCTTGAACCTAATGCGCCGAGCCCTCTCCTTCAGGGGATCGATGCCCACGCTCCTGAACAGAGACTTCTTGAACAAGCTCTGGTTAGCATAATATATCGGCGCCTCGTATCTAAAAACTGCCACCCCGGGATGTTTCTGAAGGCCGCGGTAAGACGACATGTCATCATAATGCTCCCTGGTGGGGGCCCGGCCGAGCTCCAGCGCCTGAGCCCGCTGGGTCCGGCCCAGGACACAGAACGCCGACGCCAGGACGCCCACTAGGAGACCCAGCTCCGTGTTGACTAGCGCCGAGGTGGCCATGGTTGTTAACCAGATGGAGGCATCGATGCGGTTGACTGACCACATGTGAGGAACGTCTTTGAACTTTTCTAAAGCTCCCCGGAGGTTCACCACGATGATGGCGGCGAGCACACATCTGGACAGGAGAAGGAAATAGGAAGAGGCGGGGTTAGGAGCGTCATGGTAAAACGTGAGATAAAGATCCTCGCTTCACAGCATTTGAGTTTACAAAGATTTAAGGTGGTGCAGCTGGAAGCTAAAGGCGTTAGCATGCACACAGTCTGAAGTGGGAGAACGAGCCAGACTGCATTCAAGCCGTCGTCATGGACACCCTCCTTCCATCGGGTGGCTAACGTTAGCTTAGGGGCGCCAGAAGAGGGCGTCATCCCTTCTGGATGCCTTGACCACACCTGGAGACACCTGTGTTTACCCAGGATTCACTTTAACAATTAAAAGCGGTCTTCTCCAGGTGTTGCTGTGGCGCTGAAGCTCCAGGGGAGCAGCCCTTAACCCTGACCCTGGACTCTAACCACTGCTAATCTGTGTTTGTCCAATCTGCACACTTTTCAAGGCAAACAAGATAAGAAGTTCAGTTAAGATAAAGAAAACAAACTCATGAGGGGGAGTTTCTCTTTGCTAAAGAACTAAATGTACTCTTAATAACATGTAAATCATTGTGTACACACAACCTGCATTATCCAGATTAGTGATAACTGCTATGACGTGTCTGAGGTGGAAATACTGGCGTGTAAAGCCAGAGTGTTCGTTTGTTCGTTGTTATAGTTGTATGTACTAACTAACCCACTAACTCACTATTTTACTCACTAACCCACTGTCTAACTCACTAACTCACTCACTATCTCACTATCTAACTCACTAACGCAACTCATTCACTAACTTACTACTACAAGTTTTACTTCCTTCTTCTATCGCTCCAGTCCAGTGATTACATGTCCCAACCCCAACCCCAAATCTAACCTTAACCCCTAAACCCTAACTCCTAACCACTAACCCTTAACCATAACCTCTAACCCTACCCTCTAAACCCTATCAAAAACCCCTAAACCCTATCAAAAACCCCTAACCCCGAACCCTAACCTCTAAACCATATCAAAAACCCCTAAACCCTAACCTTAAACCCCTAACGCCTAACCCCTAACCCTAACCTCTAAACCCTGACCCCTTCATGATGATGAACGTGTCACCATCTTGAAACCATGGCGACCGGGACTCAGTTCGTACTTCTGGAGCGAATAGAAGAGCGGCGCGATGACGAGCAGCACCAGCAGCAGGATGAGGGCACTGACGAGCCCGGACACCTGCGTCTGGCACCCCGTGGACTCCTTGACCAGGGTTTTGGTGAGTGCGGCGCTGGTGGTGAAGCAGCGGAAGAACGACGGCAGGATGTTGCAGAAACCGATGGCGTACATCTCCTGGTTGGCATCCACCGAGTAACCGTGCTTCTTGGCAAGCATCTCCGACAGCGAGATGGTCGTGACGAACCCCACCATGGCGATGGAGAATGCATCCAAGGCCAAACTGGGGATCAGGCTCCACAAGGGCATCTGGGGAGGGAGGAAGCCCGTGGGGATGTCGCCGGCGATGCTGGAGCCGTAGTCGGCGTTGAAGTGACCGTAGTGAGACGCCAGGGTAGCGATGATCACCACAAAGAGCTCAAAGGGGATGGGAGCCTAGGCAGGGAGAGAAACACGGCGTGACTCCCAGCCGGGTGATGCTGCTATGACCGGCCTACTTCACCTACTGACTCTCCTGCTGAGCGAAGCTCTCCCCCAGCAGGAGAGGACACCTGGTACCAGGAGGATCCAGAACCCCTGTGGAACTTGTGGTGTCGTTGTTGGACAAGAAGCGAACATTTGAAACGAGCTTGTCTCGTTTAATCTACCTTTAGCTTGGCCTTGAAGTGACGGTTAAACTCCTTGGTTGGTACCAGGATGAGGAAACACACCAAACTGGTCACCAGGTCACAGATGTTGGTGCTGCCCAAGTTGAGGAACAGGCTGTACCAGGTCTTCAGCAGGGTGAACCAGCCCTGGGCCCGAGGGATCTTCAGGCCCAGGAGGTACTTCAGCTGAGAGGTGAGGATGGTGAGGGACGCACCTGAGATGAAGCCGCTGAGCAGAGAGTCTGAGAGATAGACGGAGACGAAGCCAACGTTGAAGAGGCCCATGAGAACCTGGAGAACCAGGAAGAGAACGTTTTCTTGTTACTGTTGTTTACAGAAGCGTGGCGTGACGAGTCATGCTCGTACAGGTGTGTGGATGGCTGCTCACTCACCTGGTAAACCCCAGCGATGAATGTGACTGTAGCTCCCACGGCGATGGCGTAGCAGCTCTTGTCACATTCCACGCCGATGCTGCCATTCCCCTGGCCAGCCAGCAGGATGGCGCTATTGTTACCGCTGAAGCTGTCCGTGTCGGTGAGGTACCCCGCCAGAGCCAGCTCCCTGTCCACCACCTGCCCCACCAGCAGACAGAGCACCCCGAAAACCCCCACCGACATCTGCTTGGACGTGCCCAGGACGGCGTAGATGATGGAGGCAAAGAAGGAGGTGTAGAGGCCGTATATGGGATCCTGACTGGCCAGCAGGGAGTAGGCGATGGACTGGGGGACCAAGAGGATCCCAACAATCAGGCCTGACATGGCGTCGCCCAGCAACCACTCCCTGAGCTGGTAGCGTGGCAGCCATTTCAAAATGGGGGCGAAGCCCAGTATTTTGGCCTTGGCTCGTTCCGCGGTGCAAACGCAGGCCTTCTGGAGGCGGCGGGATGCGACAGCTCGCCAGCTTTTGGGCTCTTTGACCACTCTTTCCAAGATGAGAGGCTGATGCTGGACGCTTTCGGCTCCGCCTTCTGCCGCCGCACAGCGGTCGTTGCCGACAGTCATGGTCCAGCCCCAATCTGCAGGGATTAGACGACACAGGTTTCAGGTGCGTCCGCCGCCAGAACGCTGGACGGCACCCGGCGCCAACGTTTGAGAGCCTAAAGAGGACTGGGATAACAGGCTGTCTCTGCTGCAGCACCGGCCTGCTTCCTCAGGTGTGATGGAAGGCTGACAGAAGCACAGGTAAACAGCAGGTGGGCGGGTGTGAACCTGTCGAGTCATGTGACCACACAAACAGGACTTACTCGTACAGCTCCTCCTACGCTGTCATGGCGCTGACTCATCACCGGCACACCTCCACCAGGATGTGCCGTGTGATCTGTTAGTCCCTACCTGACCCAGTTGGGTGGGTTGACCCAGGTGGACCCCCAAGCCCACGGGGTTTGTTTCAAGCCCCTCGTCTGTTGGTTTTAGTTTGGGTCTGTTCTAGTTCGGGTCAGTTCTAGTTTGGGTCGGTTGTAGTTTGGTTGGTTCTAGTTTGGTCAGTTCTAGTTTGGTCGGTTCTAGTTCAGGTCTGTTCTAGTTCGTTGTTCTATTTCGGGTTGGTTGTAGTTCGGGTCGGTACTAGTTTGGGTAGGTACTAGTTTGGTTGGTTCTATTTTGGTTGATTCTAGTTTGGGTCGGTACTAGTTTGGGTCGGTTCTAGTTCGGGTCGGTTCTAGTTCGGGTTGGCTCTAGTTAGGGTTTGTTCTAGTTAAGGTCGGTTCTAGTTCGGTTGGTTCTAGTTCGTTCTGTTCTTGTTTGGGTCGGTCCTAGTTTGTTGGTTCTAGTTCGTTCTATTTTGGGTTGGTTCTAGTTTGGGTCATTATTAGTTTGAATCTGTACTAGTTTGGGTCGTTACTAGTTTGGGTTGTTACTAGTTTGGGTCGGTACTAGTTTGGGTCGGTTCTAGTTCGGGTCGGTTCTAGTTCGGGTTGGCTCTAGTTCGGGTTGGTTCTAGTTCGTTCTGTTCTAGTTTGGGGTCGGTCCTAGTTTGGTTGGTTCTAGTTCGTTCTGTTCTATTTTGGGTTGGTTCTAGTTTGGGTCATTACTAGTTTGGATCTGTACTAGTTTGGGTCGTTACCAGTTTGGGTTGTTACTAGTTTTGGTTGGTACTAGTTTGGGTCGGTACTAGTTTGGTCGGTTCTAGTTTGGGTCTGTTCTAGTTTGGGTCAGTACTAGTTTGGTCGGTTCTATTTTGGGTCTGTTCTAGTTTGGGTCAGTACTAGTTTGGGTCTGTTCTAGTTTGGGTCTGTACTAGTTTGGGTCGGTACTAGTTTGGGTCGGTACTAGTTTGGGTCTGTTCTAGTTTGGGTCGGTTCTAGTTTGGGTCTGTTCTAGTTTGGGTCGGTACTAGTTTGGGTCGGTACTAGTTTGGGGTCGGTACTAGTTTGGGTTTGTTCTAGTTTGGGTTTGTTCTAGTTTGGGTTTGTTCTAGTTTGGGTCAGTACTAGTTTGGGTCTGTTCTAGTTTGGGTCGGTACTAGTTTGGGTCGGTTCTAGTTTGGGTCTGTTCTAGTTTGGGTCGGTACTAGTTTGGGTCAGTACTAGTTTGGGTCGGTACTAGTTTGGGTCTGTTCTAGTTTGGGTCGGTACTAGTTTGGGTCGGTACTAGTTTGGGTCTGTTCTAGTTTGGGTCGGTACTAGTTTGGGTCAGTACTAGTTTGGGTCGGTACTAGTTTGGGTCTGTTCTAGTTTGGGTCGGTACTAGTTTGGGTCGGTACTAGTTTGGGTCTGTTCTAGTTTGGGTCGGTACTAGTTTGGGTCGGTACTAGTTTGGGTCAGTATTAGTTTGGGTCAGTACTAGTTTGGGTCGGTACTAGTTTGGGTCGGTACTAGTTTGAGTTTGTTCTAGTTTGGGTTTGTTCTAGTTTGGGTTTGTTCTAGTTTGGTCGATTTGGTTAAAGCTCTCTCTAACGGAGACGTTTCCATTTCAGCTGAAATAAAACTTTCAATACTTTTTCAAGCATTTGTGAATTCAAGACGTAATCAGATTACCGTGACGTTACTATACGGGAGTAGTTCGGGTATTAATGACGTCATTAGGTTTTTAAATTTACCTTCGTGGTCAGAGCGTGGTTCAGAGAGAGAACACGAGATTTACCGGCGGTAGAAACGTCTGACCAGCTCGTTAACTAACCGTTAACTAACCGTTACTAGTTACTCGTTACTAGTTACTCGTTCGTTGGAACGGCACACCGGCCGGTCGTCCTCTGAGCCGCGGCGCTCCGCCGGTCGTCCCGGACCTCTGAATGGTCCCATTGTGGGCAGCAGGTGTCAACGTGGACCCGGCTGAAACTTTAAACCGCTTACGGGGCGGTCACGTGACAGTCGGTTATGACGCCCGGAAGTAGCCCGGTGTCGTCCAGACGCAGAGAAACTGACCTGAGCTCGCGGGAGTCCCGGTTCAGCCCGGTCCGATCCCCGGTTCACACACCGCGCTGGAATTCCGCCTCACATTCATGTTTGGTCGATCAGGAGCTATGAGCGTCATGACGTCAGGAAGAACGTGCCTACGTCACGGGAAATACTGAAACAAAGCTCGTCTGAGTGGAAGATGTCTCACTTGAAATAGAAAAAGAAATCTGAAGACAAATACCCAATCAAAAGCATTGATGAGTGAATGACGTCAGAACAACCCAAACCATCGACAGGATGGGCTCTAGCAACCTGGTGACCCGCGACACCAGGAGAAGCTAAGCCCTAACCCTAACCCCAATCCTCAACACTGGGAGGGGGGCCTCAACACTGGGAGGGGGGCCTCAACACTGGGAGGGGGCGTGTGAGCCCTCCTGTCTCCCTACCCATCGGGTCAGAGTGAGCCCTCCTGTCTCTTCACCTATCTCTGGGGGTCACTGGTTCCCATAATGATGAGGGGTCAGCTGACCGGTCTGAGCAGCTCTGCTGACACTTCATCAGTGATGAAGACCTGCTTTATTTCCATTGCCTAAGGTTCCTCAGCCTAGGGCCCCAGGGGGCCTTGTGTCACCTGGGGGGAGTGATATAATCCGCAGGAGGAGTCTTGTCTGTGAAGGGGGGCATCTGAAGGGGGGTGGGGGCGTCTGTTGCTTCACGCTGTGGCCCCACAGATTAAATGACGTGGAACAACAACTAGGACGTTTAGTTAGTGTGCTGTTCTCACGTAACACACACCCTCTGGAAGGTCACATGGCACATCCGCTGGAAGGTCAGGGCGATGCCCGGCTGGGTGACCTACTTTAAATGCTTTCACTAAAATATCAAAGACAACTGGAATTCCAACTTGATTTGAAATTCCAGTCACAACTGGAGGCTCGTTGAGGCAGCAAACCTAACCCTAACCTCTAACCCCTAACCCCTAATCCCGAACCTAACTCTAACCCCAACCCCTAACCCTAACCCCAACCCTAACTCTAACCCCAAACCCTAACCCCTAATCCTAACCCCTAACCCTAACCCCTAATCCCAACCCTAACTCTAACCCCAATCCCTAACCCCTAACCCTAACTCTAACCCCAATCTCTAACCCCAACCCTAACCCCGACCCTAACTCTAACACGAATCCCTAACACCTAATCCTAACTCTAACCCCTAACCCTAATTCTAACCTCAAACCCAAACTCCTAACCCCTAAACCTAACCCTTACCCTAACCCCTAACCCAACCCCTAACTCTAAACCCCAATCCCTAACCCTAACATTAACCCCAATCCCTAACCCCTAACCCAATCCCTAACTCTAACCCCAATCCCTGACCCCTAACCCTAACCCCTTATCCCAACCCTAACTCTAACCCCAACCCCTAACTCTAACCCCAAACCCTAACCCCGACCCTAACTCTAACCCCAATCCCTAAACCCTAACCCTAATCCTAACTCTAACCCCTAACCCTAATTCTAACCCCAAACCCTAACCCCTAACCCCAACCTTAACTCTAATCCCAACCCCTAACTCTAAACCCCAATCTCTAACCCCTAACCCTAAACCCTAACCCTAACTCTAACCCCAATCCCTAACCCCTAAACCTGTTACCCCTAACCCTAATGCTAGCCCCTAACCCTAACCCCTAACCCAAATCCCTAACCCCTAACCCTAACTCTAACCCTAATCCCTAACCCTAACTGTTATCCCAAACCCCAACCCTAAGCATAACTCTAACCTGAACCCCTAACCCTAACCCCAAACCCTAACCTCTAACCCAAACCCTAACACCTAACGCTAACCCCAAACCCTATCTCCAACCCCTAACCCAAACCCTAACCCGAACTCTACCCCAATCCCTAACCCCAAACCCCTAACCCCAACGCCAAACCCTAACCCCTAACCCTTAACCCTAACACCAATCACCCCTAACCCTGATAACTCATAACCGTGACCCCTAACCCCAAACCTTACCCCTAACCCAAACCCTAACCCCAGACCCTAACCCTAAGCCTAACCCTAACCCGAACGCCTAACTCTAATCCCAATCCCTAACCCCTAACCCAAACCCTAACCCGAACTCTAACCCTTAACCCTAACCCCAATCACCCCTAACCCTGATAACCCATAACCATAGCCGTAACCCCTAACCCTAATCCCCATAACCCCTAATTCTTCACCCTAACCTTAACACTAACACTAACCCCTAACCCTAACTCTAACAGAAGCAGTTTCCACCGGCTGCATGGTGACGTGCTGAGGGCGTGGGTGACCCGGGGTTTAATTGGATGCCGGCTTACGTCCACACACGACCATTTAAAGCCATCCTGGTAATCCTGTCTTTGCTCAGACACCTGTTAGCAACACAGTGGAATTATTCAAGCCGGTGCAGAGCAGACAACCGACCAAACCAACGGTAGGACTGAGTCCAACAAACCACCTCGTAGTTGTCTCGTAGATAGGGTTAGGGTTATTGGGTTAGGGTCAGGGGTTATTGGGGTTAGGGTTGGGGGTTATTGGGGTTAGGGGTAATTGGGGTTGGGTTAGGGGTAATGGGGGTTAGGGTTAGAGGTTAGGGTTACGGGTTATTGGGGTTAGGAGTTTTGGGGGTTGGGATTAGGGGTTATTTGGGTTGTGGTTATGGGGGTTAGGATTCGGGGTTATCTGGGTTCGGGGTTTTCGGGGGTTGGGGTTAGGCGATATTGGGGTTAGGATTGGGGGTTATTGGGGTTAGGGTCAGGGGTTCGGGTTAGGTTTTAGGGTTAGGGGTGATTGGGATTAGGGTTAGGGGTCATTGGGGTTAGGGGTGATTGGGATTAGGGTTAGGGGTTATTGGGGTTGGGGTTAGGGGTTATGGGGGTTAGGGTTAGGAGTCAGGGATTATTGGGGTTGGGGTTAGGGGTTGTGGAGGTTAGGGTTAGGGGTTAGGGGTTATTGGGGTTAGGGTTAGGAGTCAGGGATTATTGGGGTTGGGGTTAGGGGTTATGGAGGTTAGGGTTAGGGGTTAGGGGTTATGGGGGTTAGGGTTAGGGGTAAGGGATTATTGGGGTTGGGGTTAGGGGTTATGGAGGTTAGGGGTTATTGGGGTTAGGGTTAGGAGTTATGGAGGTTAGGGTTAGGGGTTATTGGGGTTAGGGTTAGGGGGTATTGGGGTTAGGGTCAGGGGGTATTGAGGTTAGGGTTAGGGGTTACTGAGGTTAGGGTTAGGGGCTATTGAGGTTAGGGTTAAGGGTTATTGAGGTTGGGGTTAGAGTCCCTAGTACAGTCCTTTTTGTGTCTCTTAGATGAAACCGTTCTGTGTTGACGGGGAGACTTTCAGACAGGGTTTCAGACAAGGTTTCAGTGGTTTAAGATGAGACGAGGCTTGATGAGAGGAGGTGGAGGAGGGCAGAGGTCAAAGGATGGGTGTGTGCTCACGTTGCCACGTCGTCTTTGACCCAGCCAGCCATGGTGGACGCAGCAGCAGCAGAGCAGTTCCTGGATGCCAACCCTCAGTTCGCCAAGCAGTACTACGACACCAACTTCCGTCCGAAGGTCATCGCAGACCTGCTGGACACCAACCGCCAGCCGGCGGTGGATGTCAGCCAGTTCCATGAGCTGACCACGGTGGAGGAGAGCGAGATCCTATTCGACTTGGTGCGGGAGATCCAGGACAATCTCAACATGGAGAAGTCCATCTTCAACCTGATGAAGCACCTGAGCTTCATTATGAGGGCGGACCGCATGAGTCTGTTCATGTACCGGCAGAGGAATGGCGTGGCTGAGCTGGCGACCAGGTGACCGGCCGCGTCTTCACGCGCCGTCTTATCGGCAGGCGCCGTGTCTCACCATCACGTCTTGTGTTCACGCCTAGGTTGTTTAATGTCCATAAAGACGCAGAGTTCGACGAGTGTCTTGTGGCGCCTGACAGCGAGATCGTGTACCCGCTGGACATCGGCATCGTGGGACACGTGGCGTCGTCCAAGAAGATGGTCAACATCCCCGACGTGTCTGAGGTACGCCTGACGACACCTTCAGCTACAAAACATTTTAAGAGTCAGTCTGTTATTCAGTTGATCGTTGAAAAGTTCCCTAACGTAATGACGTCCTGAAGCGATGAGGTCATTACTTGTGGCTGATAATCTAATAACCAATCATAAATGATGACATCAGCAGCTAAGCCTACGTAATTATTACCTGAAATAATATTATTGGCTTTAACAATAGTAAAACCTCGCAGAGTGATGATTTTGAATGGTGAAGCAGCTCACTTGTCTCTAGAAGAGCCGACTGCAGCTCCGGAATAAACCGCTGAGCATCCTGGGAGATATTATTTTACCACATGGGATCACGTCCAGACTCAAACACGCTCATCGTGAACAGAACGTTTAGTGTTAGTGCCATCAGCGTGAAACCCTGTCTGCTGCTGCAGTACCTGGTGTGAGCACCAGATGGTGCCTCACCCCAACAGGGCCCCGGTGTCTGCAGAACCAGCTCCAGAACCCCAGCCAGTCCCTCCACATTCAGACCTCATTTCAGTGCGTCCTGCTCCCGCAAATCCGCTAGCGTCTCGCTAAAACTGCTAGCGTGACGTTTGCAGCCTGATTGGCCGATGGTGGCCTCGGCGCCGGCCGCCACAAAACAACCACGAGCTTCTCAACCCTCCGACCATCACGCAACACGTAATCCACGATGGGAACCGGATGAAAGCCTCTGAGTCTCCGAGGGAACGCTGCCAGCTGATTGGCTGGCTTTGTGATGCTGATGTAGCTGGGGATAATTGCCCCCCCCCGTCCCAGTGTGAGGCGTTCAACCAGTTAGAGCGGCAGGAAGACGGAAAGTGGGATTACGCGTCACTGGGATTATGCCGTGAGCAACAGCTGCCCCCCCCCATTCCATCCGTGCCTCCATTGAAAGACTGCGTGATTCGCAGATGACCAACGTGTGGTCGGTTTGTGGAGCGCCGTCCCTCCAGAGGCGGGGTCAACACGGTTAATCTGGCCTGAATTAGAGCGATCCCAGATTATCCTGACAGTTTCACCGAGTCAGCAGCGCGGCACACGGCGTGTATCTTGGTGCTTTTGTTACGACATGCATGTAAGCAGACCTGTACATACGTGTCGACGCTTCTGAGGACGCTGGGACAGGAAGTGGGGCGGGGCCCGGCGTGCTCGTCATGTACATTTCCTGTAGATCAAGAACAAACATGAGTTCTGTCAGGACAGTTTTTCTACATACGTGATGATTGCATGACATGTCTGGGATTCAGGGGTCAGAGGTCAAACCATCCTCACTGGGATTGCTTCATCCGTTCCTGCTTCAGGACGAGCTGCGTCTCTTGTTAGTTGTCTATATTGGTGACAGAATCCAGAATACCGCCCCCTGGTGGTGTGAAAGGAGGTACTTCCTGTTCTCCAGACAGGACACACCCCTTGGGGGGCGTCCATGCAGGGCGTCCCACGTGACGCTAGCAGGCCCTTTCCTTTTCAGAGCCCCCACTTCAGTGGCTTCGTGGACGAGCTGACCGACTACCGGACCCGGAATGTCCTCGCCGTCCCCATCATGAACGGGAAGGACATGGTGGCCGTCCTCGTGGCCGTCAACAAGCTGGATGGGCCGCGCTTCACGGCCAAGGACGAGGAGGTGAGCAGATGTATGACCAGACATCTTCGTCTTCACGAACCCTTAGAACCGGGTTCCTCCGGGTCCGGAGTCCACCTGAACCCTTGACCCTTTGCCTCCCTCCAGACCCTGAACAAGTATCTGAACTTTGCCAATCTGCTGCTCAGAGTGTTCCACCTGAGCTACCTGCACAACTGTGAGACCAGGAGGGGACAGGTGAGTCTTCCTTCAGTGGGACTCCAAGGTGCTGGACCTGGAGTGAACGTAGACCTGGTCTCAACGGGTTCTGCTCCCTCACCCAGGTGCTGCTATGGTCCGCCAGCAAGGTGTTTGAGGAGCTGACAGACATTGAGAGGCAGTTCCACAAGGCGCTGTACACAGTCCGAGCCTTCCTGAACTGCGACCGCTACTCCGTGGGCCTCCTGGACATGACCAAGACCAAGGTGGGTCTTCAAACACTAACCCTCACACTAAAGTCTCACCCTCACCCTAAACCTAAACCCAAACCCTGACCCAAACCCTGACCCTTACTCATCACACCTCATGGAGGGGAGGAGTACACAGGTGGAGATCCTGAGCAGGTCTGACCTTTACATGATTCACCTGGGAGACCACACCCCCTGGGAGACCACACCCCCGTTAAACTCCGCCTACGTTCTTGAGCTGGCAGACTAACGCACCTCACGCCTCAGGAGGATCTGGATAGGGGACCGGGGTCGGTCCTGATGCTGGACCCAGAGTTCGTCCCAGTCATTTTCAACATGTTTGTTAAATCTGTATGAGGACAGCCAATGAGAGAACAGCTGATGGTGCTGCCTAGCAACACAAAACAGTTTAGCCCTTGACGCTAATGCTATGTAGCGTCTGGAAACAGTTCCTGATCTAAACTCCTCCAGTTCTGATGTTGTCTCCAGATCATCATGGCAACCTCATCCATACACAGCTGCTCCTGGATAAGAGCACCATCTCAATGATCTCCTCTCTCGTTTGTGTGTGTGTGTGTAGGAGTTCTTTGACTTATGGCCGATTCTGATGGGAGAAGTTCCTCCATACGATGGACCCAAAACTCCTGATGGCAGGGTGAGAACTTCTCTGGTTCGAGTCTGTTGTTTCTGCCCACCAAGTCCTGGTCCCGGTCATGGACCCGGTCGCGGTCCTGGTCAAAGTCACAGTCACAATCCCAATCACAGTGCTAGTCCCGGTCACAGTCCCGTTCCTGGTGTCGGTCCCAGTCCTGGTCCCAGACCCGGTCCTGGTCTTGGTCCTGGTCAGGGTCCCAGTCCCGGTCCCGGTCCGGTTAGCATTTTATCATTATAGTTTAGGACTTTCCAGATGTCTTTTGTCTCTTAGCAACCGGAGGTTTCACGCCACCATACATACATGTAAACCTCGTCAAACATGATGCATGTATGACGGGTCCTGATTGGAGGAAGGCTAAGGGAGTCCGCTGCTCATGGTTCACAATATTTAAGTAAACATAAACTGATTACTTTTGGTCCCTAGAGGATGAACCACGTCAAGATGTCAAAGGAAGACCAAGAATTCCGGACCTGGGAGGATACACCAGACAGAGAACTCAATATATTAAATCCAGAACCACTGGGGTGTCGTTCATGGTCGCCAGAGGCACTGGATTAAATTCAGATTAACGTTGACCTGGATTAAACCTAGTTTAATGTTAACCTGGATTAGGTCTAGTTTGACGTTAACCTGGATTAAACCTAGTTTAACTTTAACCTGGTCATGATAAAGGATTAGTTACTTCAAGGTGCTGAGGTTATGTTGTGGTAACAGAACTGATGTGTGTTAGCCTGAATAAAGTTAAACCAGTTTGCTTAGATTCAAACAGAATCAAGCAGGTTCTGATTGTTCCCCCCTTTGATCCGGGTCTTCACTGAACCTCTGGTCGGGGGAACGTTGGGCTCCCCCGACCAGAGGTTTCTTTGGTGGCAAAGAAAACAGTTGGTGAATCAGCCGTTAGCCTTCAGCTTTTAGCCTTAAGGCACACACAAGCAATGCTGAATTCACGCTAAGTTTCTCCATGTGACATCTCCAGCTTGTCTTCTGCAGGAAATCGTCTTCTACAAACTGATTGACTACATCCTGCACGGCAAGGAGGACATTAAAGTCATCCCGTAAGTCCCGCCTCAGATCTGACTCCAACGTGAGGCCTCACCCCGCACTGCCGGGTTAGGGTTAGGGTTAGGACCTGTTTGTCTGGCCTTCCAGTCAAAGCAAACAGTTCCCCCCCCCTATGGAGTGTCAGAGAGGTGGAGCTGTTTCCTGGTCCGTCACGACCCTCCTCTTAAAAGTGTCTTCACCTCTAAAGTCAAATTTATTTGAACGCAGAACAAAAACATCCCAGTTTTCCCATTAATGGCCACCGTCCTGGTTTTGTTCTACCCCCAGGAACCCTCCGGCGGATCACTGGGCCCTGGTCAGCGGTCTGCCCACCTACGTCGCAGAGACCGGGCTGGTCAGTGTCATACTCGTACTCACATCCAGTCGACTCACGTTCCCTCAAACCTCAGACGGAACAACCTGATGGAACAATCCATCAAACCATCAGCGAATCAGATCACAGGAAATTTGATTTGAATGACAGCAGTCCAGTCAACCCAAATCTGTAACCCTAACCCTAAATCCTAAACCTAACCCTAACCCCTAACACTAACCCTAGCTCTAACCCCTAAAACTAACCCTGACCCCAACCCATAACACTAACCCTAACTCTAACCCTAACACTAACTCTGACCCTAACCCTAAATCCTAACTCCTACCCCTAACACTAACTCTAACTCCTAACATTAACTCTAACCCTGACCCCTAACCTTAACACTAACCCTGACTCTAACCCTAACCCCTAACCCTAACCCTAACTCCTAACATTAACCATAACCCTGACCCCTAACCTTAACACTAACCCTGACTCTAACCCTAACACCTAACACTAACCCTAACTCTAACCCTAACCCTAACATTAACCATAACCCTGACCCCTAACCTTAACACTAACCCTGACTCTAACCCTAACCCCTAACACTAACCCTAACCCTAACTCCTAACATTAACCATAACCCTGACTCTAACCCTAACCCCAAAACATTAACCCTTACACTAACCCTAACACTAACACTAACCCCTAACACTAACCCTAACCCCTAACACTAACCCTAACACTAACCCCTAACACTAACGCCTAACACTAACCCTAACCCTAACCCCTAACACTAACCCTAACCCCTAACACTAACCCTAAGACTAACACTAACCCCTAACCCTAACACTAGCCCCTAACCCTAACCCCTAACACTAACCCTAACCCCTAACACTAACCCTAAACCTAACACTAACCCCTAACACTAACACTAACACTAACGCTAACCCCTAACTCTAACCCTAACCCCTAACCCCTAACTCTAACCCTTAACACTAATGGGTTCTACCCATCTATCACCCGTCCCTCCCTCCATCCTACCGTTTCCGTGTCCTCTTCATTTATCTTGTCTCTTCCTCCATCTTCTCCTGGCTCCTCCTCTTTCCAGACATTGTGGGAGGAGTCTAATGGCATTTGACGGGATTTGCTGTGGAGCCATAAACCTTTTCGTCAGTCCACTCCTTAAAACTCCGCCTTCGACTCGAGCCTGTGACTCCTCCCTGTTCCCGAGACGACTGTGGGATTAAACCACGATCTGTAGCTTCTGACCCTCACACACACGCACACACACACGCACACCTCCATCACACCTCATTCTTGTCTACATCCTCCAGATCTGCAACATCATGAACGCCGCCGAGGACGAGTTCTTCAGCTTCCAGGTGAGATGGCGGCAATCTGTAAAGACAAACACACACTTCACAAGCTCATCCCGTGTGTGTGTGTGTGTGTGTGTGTGTGTGTGTGTGTGTGTGTGTGTGTGTGTGTGTGTGTCGACACGCACAGACAGAACCCCTGGACGAGTCGGGTTGGACCATCAGAAACGTTCTGTCTCTGCCAATCGTCAACAAGAAGGAGGAGATTGTGGGCGTGGCCACGTTCTACAACAGGAAGGACGGGAAACCCTTTGATGAGATGGATGAAACACTGATGGAGGTACGTGTGTGTGTGCGTGTGTGTATCTGCCTCAGTTAGAACCATCAAACCTGTTCTACAAACCAGTTTCATTCTGAACTGAAACAAGTTTTGTTCTCTTTTTTGTCCTCACACACACACACACACACACACACACACACACACACACACACACACACACACACACACACACACACACACACACACACACACCAGTCCCTCACACAGTTCCTGGGCTGGTCGATGCTGAACCCCGACACGTTCGAGCGGATGAACAAGCTGGAGAACAGGAAGGACATCTTCCAGGACATGGTCATGTACCACGTCAAGTGTCGCAAGGACGAGATCCAGCACGTCCTGGTGGGTGGAGCCACACACAGGCCCCGCCCTCACGTCCGTTCAGGAGGGGGGCATTGTTAATAAACTGAAATCAGTTCAGCTTTGCCACGAGGTGACTTGTCAGCGAGGGGAGGAGCCTGTTTGCCCCCCCCCCCCCGGTCAGGTGTCAGGTGATGGGTGCTGAAGCAGAGGTCATGTGTCCTCCAGAACACCAGGGAGCGCTGGGGGAAGGAACCCGACGAGTGCGAGGAGGAGGAGCTGCAGGAGATTCTGGTAAACAACAACAACAACAAGAACAACAACAACATGATCATCAATAACAACAACAATAACAACAACATCAACAACAACAATGAGAACAACAACAACAAGAAGAACAACCATAACAACAACAATAAGAACAACAACAACAAGAACAACAACAACATGATCATCAAAAACAATAACAACAACAGCATCAACAACAACAATGAGAACAACAACAATAATAACAATAACAACAACAGCAATAACAACAATAACATCAACAACAATGATAACAACAACAACAATAAGAACAACAATAGGAACAACAATAACAACAACAATACGAACAACAACAATAACAACAACAACATGATCATCAAAAACAATAACAACAACAGCATCAACAACAACAATGACAACAACAACAATAAGAACAACAATAACATCATCAACAACAATGAGAACAACACCAACAATAACAACAACAATAATAATAACAACAGCAAGGACAACAACAAAAATAACAACAACAATAAGAACAACAACACCTGCCTACAGAGTCCGTCTCCTTCATGCCCGTCTCCTTCACGCCCGCCTCCCTCACGCCCGTCTCCCTCACGCCCGTCTCTCTCACGCCCGTCTCCTTCACGCCCGTCTCCCTCACGCCCGTCTCCCTCACGCCCGTCTCCTTCACGCCCGTCTCCTTCACGCCCGTCTCCCTCACGCCCGTCTCCCTCACGCCCGTCTCCTTCACGCCCGTCTCCTTCACGCCCGTCTCCCTCACGCCCGTCTCCCTCACGCCCGTCTCCCTCACGCCCGTCTCCTTCACGCCCGTCTCCCTCACGCCCGTCTCCCTCACGACCGTCTCCCTCACGCCCGTCTCCCTCACGCCCGTCTCCTTTACGCCCGTCTCCTTCACGCCCATCTCCCTCACGCCCGTCTCCCTCACGCCCGTCTCCCTCACGCCCGTCTCCCTCACGCCCG
Source organism: Antennarius maculatus (assembly GCA_013358685.1). NCBI lineage: Eukaryota > Metazoa > Chordata > Actinopteri > Lophiiformes > Antennariidae > Antennarius > Antennarius maculatus. The sequence goes on along the minus strand of JABVMC010000076.1, from coordinate 55,520 downwards.
TCTCCGTCACGCCCGTCTCCCTCACGCCCGTCTCCCTCACGCCCGTCTCCCTCACGCCCGTCTCCCTCACGCCCGTCTCCTTCACGCCCGTCTCCTTCACGCCCGTCTCCTTCACGCCCGTCTCCCTCACGCCCGTCTCCCTCACGCCCGTCTCCCTCACGCCCGTCTCCTTCACGCCCGTCTCCCTCACGCCCGTCTCCCTCACGCCCGTCTCCTTCACGCCCGTCTCCTTCACGCCCGTCTCCCTCACGCCCGTCTCCCTCACGCCCGTCTCCCTCACGCCCGTCTCCCTCACGCCCGTCTCCTTCACGCCCGTCTCCCTCACGCCCGTCTCCTTCACGCCCGTCTCCTTCACGCCCGTCTCCTTCACGCCCGTCTCCCTCACGCCCGTCTCCCTCACGCCCGTCTCCTTCACGCCCGTCTCCTTCACGCCCGTCTCCTTCACGCCCGTCTCCTTCACGCCCGTCTCCTTCACGCCCATCTCCCTCACGCCCGTCTCCCTCACGCCCGTCTCCTTCAC
>JABVMC010000076.1:27500-50000 GCA_013358685.1 Antennarius maculatus | reverse complement strand
CCACTGTTTCCTGTCTCACTCCCTCCTTCCTCCGTCTGTCCTCCCTTCTTCCTTCCTGTTGTACTTCCTGTCTTTCTTTTCTGTTGTACTTCCTTTTTCTTCCTTCCTGTTGTACTTCCTTCCTGTTGTACTTCCTTTTTCTTCTCTCCTGTTGTACTTCCTGTCTTTCTTTTCTGTTGTACTTCCTTTTTCTTCCTTCCTGTTGTACTTCCTTTTTCTTCCTTCCTGTTGTACTTCCTGTCTCTTTTCTTCCTTCCTGTTGTACTTCCTGTCTTCTTCCTCCTGCAGCGAGTGCGGCTCAATCTCAATCAAAGACCTGCAGTCTCAGCTAGAGATGCTACCATGCTACGCTACATGTGGCCCCGCCCAGGAAGCTGTCACGTTCGTCAGTCTGTACTTCCTGTCTAGTTTTGATTGGTCATCGTTCCGTAGACGCTTCGCCGTTGCAGACTATCAGCCAGTTCCAGGACATCTCCCAGCGCGTCTGGATGATGGTCGACGCTCCTTCACTGACTGACTGACTGACTGATTGATTGATTGATTGATTGAGCCGCTGCAGCAACGCCAGCTTCCAGTTTTAAAAACCCGTCCCTGATCATGAATACGACCCAGGACAGGAAGTTGGCCGCGACCAGAAGGATGTGACAATGCTCTGATCAGTTATTGATAAGGTGATTGATTTGAGCATGTGTGTCTTTGTGCTGCTACCTCAGCTGTTTAGAGAATAAACCATGAAACTGTTTGAGAGGCTTTCTTTAGTGTGTGTGTGTGTGTGTGTGTGTCTGACGAGGTGTTCGTCACCAGGAAATGTTCCCTGCTCAGAAAGTTTGACAGACGGCAGCTCCGCCCCCAAGAGGCGGGGCTAGTGGTTCTGTCATCAGGGTTTAATTCTGTTCTACAAAATAAAAGGCGTGACGTAGAGGTGTGACACAGAGGTGTGACACAGAGGCGTGACATAGAGGTGTGACACAGAGGTGTGACACAGAGGCGTGACGTCGAGGTGTGACACAGAGGTGTGACGTAGAGGTGTGACACAGAGGCATGACACAGAGGCGTGACAAAGAGGTGTGACACAGAGGCGTGACATAGAGGTGTGACACAGAGGTGTGACACAGAGGCGTGACACAGAGGTGTGACACAGAGGTGTGACACAGAGGCGTGACAAAGAGGTGTGACACAGAGGCGTGACGTAGAGGTGTGACACAGAGGTGTGACACAGAGGCGTGACACAGAGGTGTGACACAGAGGCGTGACGTAGAGATGTGACACAGAGGTGTGACACAGAGGCGTGACATAAAGGTGTGACAGAGGTGTGACACAGAGGCGTGACGTAGAGGTGTGACACAGAGGCGTGACGAAGAGGTGTGACACAGAGGTGTGACACAGGCGTGACGTAGAGGTGTGACACAGAGGTGTGACACAGAGGCGTGACGTAGAGGTGTGACACAGAGGCGTGACACAGAGGTGTGACACAGGCGTGACGTAGAGGTGTGACACAGAGGTGTGACACAGAGGCGTGACGTAGAGGTGTGACACAGAGGTGTGACACAGAGGCGTGACGTAGAGGCGTGACACAGAGGTGTGACACAGGCGTGACGTAGAGGTGTGACACAGAGGTGTGACACAGAGGCGTGACGTAGAGGTGTGACACAGAGACGTGACACAGAGGTGTGACACAGAGGTGTGACACAGAGGCGTGACACAGAGGTGTGACACAGAGGTGTGACACAGGCGTGACATAGAGGTGTGACACAGAGGTGTGACACAGAGGCGTGACGCAGAGGTGTGACACAGAGGCGTGACACAGAGGTGTGACACAGGCGTGACGTAGAGGTGTGACACAGAGGTGTGACACAGAGGCGTGACTTAGAGGTGTGACACAGAGGTGTGACACAGAGGCGTGACGTAGAGGCGTGACACAGAGGTGTGACACAGGCGTGACGTAGAGGTGTGACACAGAGGTGTGACACAGGCGTGATGTAGAGGTGTGACGTAGAGGTGTGACACAGAGGTGTGACACAGAGGCGTGATGTAGAGGTGTGACAGAGGCGTGACACAGAGGTGTGACACAGGTGTGACGTAGAGGTGTGACACAGGTGTGACACAGAGGCGTGACGTAGAGGTGTGACAGAGGTGTGACACAGAGGCGTGACGTAGAGGCGTGACACAGAGGTGTGACACAGGCGTGACGTAGAGGCGTGACACAGAGGTGTGACACAGGCGTGACGTAGAGGTGTGACGAAGAGGTGTGACACAGAGGTGTGACACAGAGGCGTGACGTAGAGGCGTGACGTAGAGGTGTGACGAAGAGGTGTGACACAGAGGTGTGACGTAGAGGTGTGACACAGAGGCATGACACAGAGGCGTGACGTAGAGGTGTGACACAGGCGTGACGTAGAGGCGTGACACAGAGGTGTGACACAGGCGTGACGTAGAGGTGTGACGTAGAGGTGTGACACAGAGGTGTGACACAGAGGCGTGACGTAGAGGCGTGACGTAGAGGTGTGACGAAGAGGTGTGACACAGAGGTGTGACTCAGAGGTGTGACGTAGAGGTGTGACACAGAGGCGTGACGTAGAGGTGTGACGTAGAGGTGTGACACAGAGGCGTGACGTAGAGGTGTGACACAGAGGCATGACACAGAGGCGTGACGTAGAGGCGGGACGTAGAGGTGTGACACAGAGGCGTGACGTAGAGGCGGGACGTAGAGGTGTGACACAGAGGCATGACACAGAGGCGTGACGTAGAGGCGGGACGTAGAGGTGTGACACAGAGGCGTGACGTAGAGGCGGGACGTAGAGGTGTGACACAGAGGAGTGACACAGAGGCGTGACGTAGAGGCGGGACGTAGAGGTGTGACACAGAGGCATGACACAGAGGCGTGACGTAGAGGTGTGACACAGGCGTGACGTAGAGGCGTGACACAGAGGTGTGACACAGGCGTGACGTAGAGGTGTGACGTAGAGGTGTGACACAGAGGTGTGACACAGAGGCGTGACGTAGAGGCGTGACGTAGAGGTGTGACGAAGAGGTGTGACACAGAGGTGTGACACAGAGGTGTGAAGTAGAGGTGTGACACAGAGGCGTGACGTAGAGGTGTGACGTAGAGGTGTGACACAGAGGCGTGACGTAGAGGTGTGACACAGAGGCATGACACAGAGGCGTGACGTAGAGGCGGGACGTAGAGGTGTGACACAGAGGCGTGACGTAGAGGCGTGACACAGAGGTGTGACACAGAGGTGTGATGTAGAGGTGTGACACAGAGGCGTGACGTAGAGGTGTGACGTAGAGGTGTGACACAGAGGCGTGACGTAGAGGTGTGACACAGAGGCTTGACACAGAGGCGTGACGTAGAGGCGGGACGTAGAGGTGTGACACAGAGGCGTGACGTAGAGGCGTGACGTAGAGGTGTGACACAGAGGCATGACACAGAGGCGTGACGTAGAGGCGGGACGTAGAGGTGTGACACAGAGGCGTGACGTAGAGGCGGGACGTAGAGGTGTGACACAGAGGTGTGACGTAGAGGTGTGACACAGAGGTGTGACACAGAGGCGTGACGTAGAGGCGGGACGTAGAGATGTGACACAGAGGCATGACACAGCCGTGATGCCGACTCCCTTCCCCTCCATACACACGGGGGTCGGGTGGGAGGGACATATTATCTCATGTTTGTTTAACCAGACGGGAATAATGAAAGCTGATTGGCTCTGGAGCTCAGGGGGCGGGGCATTGTCTTCCCTCCCCCTTCACACACAGAGGGGTAAAAATAGCCGTGTGGCGTCACTGATGTGAGACGTGATCCCCGGTGATGCAGGGGCTGCTGGGAGCTGACAGGATGACCATATATGGTCACGATGATCAGCGAGGCTGACGGAGCTGCGCTGTGATGCAGGGGGGGGGGCAGTGGTTCAGAGCTCAGTGGTGACTGGAGCAGCAATTGGGGCAGTTGTGACTGCGGGGGGGAGGGGGCAATTGTGACTGCAGGGGGGGGTGGGGAAGTTGTGACTGCAGGGGGGGTGATTGGAGCAGCGATTGGGGCAGTCGTGACTGCAGGGGGGGTGATTGGTGCAGCGATCGGGGGCAGTTGTGACTGGGGGGGTAGTCGTGACTGCGGCACCAGCCTCTGCCCCCCCCAGCGCTGCTGGACTATTTATAGGACGGCTGCGGTCAGCGGCGGTTTCTAGGCAGAACTCCGACTCGCTTGCCCAGACTCTCCTGCCCCTGCAGCAATCAGCTACCAGCTGAGGGGCTGTTGCCCCCGGCAACGGCGTTTCAGGAAGGGATGGATGTTCAGAGCTCAGAAATATTTGCTGCAACAATTTCAAGCGGCTGACGCGGCGAGGAGCTGTGATGTCATCACTGCATCATCCCACCAGGCGACGCTGCTCAGATCAACGCCGTTACCTGGACCACACCCACAGGAGCATTTAGCGGTCATCGCTCTGACCTTTGACCTGTCCAGACCAGAGCAGGGAGTACCTCAACACATCCAACTGAAACGGGGCGTCGGTCCTGTTTAGAGCTGCTCGCCGCCGCCGGCGTACGCAGCCCCTCCATACCTAGCCTGTTAGCATGCTAACGCGACGGAGCCACGCCCACTCAAAGGCTGCTGTTCATTAAGATTTTATTGTTGGAGGCAAATGGATGAATGTTTGTACAACAGGAGACACATCTCTACAGTTTCATCATGTAAACATCTGGAGAGAAACGTGTTCTTTAAAGGAAGCACAACGTCTATGTACAGGAATTAAAATATCATTTAGAACATCAGACGTCCTGTCTAAGAAACTAGATTTAACAGTTCAAAAATACTGAAATGAACTTTGTCTCCATGAAATCACACGACACGGAGAAAACGTCCAAACTAGAAGGCGTATAAATAAAAGAAACACAAACCAACAGATGTAAAAATAGAAAATCTCACAACAGTTTTTAGTTTTAACCAAAACTAAACTTTAAAAAAGAAACAAAACATCAAATCATTGTCAGTTCGATAGTCATGAAAAACAACATATGCCCTTTTTGTCCAATCACGTCCCTCCACCCAATACACACCCACTCCTTCACACCTGGAGGGGTGGCCGTCCCTACGGGTGCCCGACTGACATTGTGTGGTCACACCCACTTCCTGTTGATGACGTGACGGCCGAACGGCGGGAATCAGAAGCTGAAGTCAGGCCTGTAGGTCCTGGAGGTCCCACAGGCCCTACCGGTAGGACTCACGTTGGTACCAAACCCTACCGGTAGGGTTTGGTACCAACGTGAGTCCTACCGGTAGGGTTTGACTCACGTTGGTACCAAACCCTACCGGTAGGACTCACGTTGGTACCAAACCCTACTGGTAGGACTCACGTTGGTACCAAACCCTACTGGTAGGACTCACGTTGGTACCAAACCCTACTGGTGGGACTCACGTTGGTACCAAACCCTACTGGTAGGACTCACGTTGGTACCAAACCCTACTGGTAGCTCATGTTGGTACCAAACCCTACTGGTAGCTCACGTTGGTACTAAACCCTACCGGTAGGACTCACGTTGGTACCAAACCCTACCGGTAGGACTCACGTTGGTACCAAACCCTACCGGTAGGACTCACGTTGGTACCAAACCCTACCGGTAGGACTCACGTTGGTACCAAACCCTACCGGTAGGACTCACGTTGGTACCAAACCCTACCGGTAGCACTCACGTTGGTACCAAACCCTACTGGTAGGACTCACGTTGGTACCAAACCCTACTGGTAGCTCATTTTGGGACCAAACCCTACTGGTAGCTCATGTTGGTACTAAACCCTACTGGTAGCTCATGTTGGTACCAAACCCTACTGGTAGCTCATGTTGGTACCAAACCCTACTGGTAGCACATGTTGGTACTAAACCCTCTCGGTAGGACTAACGTTGGTACCAAATCCCACCGGTAGCAAACTCGTGTTGGTACCAGACCCTACCGGTAGGACTCGTGTTGGTGCCTAGCTTTGTCAACTCAAGACTTCAAACTTCACGACACCAAAGCCATCTTTTTGCGGCCATGGCAACAGAAACATCTCCACACCGTTAAAGCCGTCACGTTCTCACCAGGTCCCCCTGCTGTTTGTTTTTTGGTCGTTTGATGGTTTTTCCTACCATTTTTCATTCTCGTTGGAATGAAATGGGAAGAAAGGTATTGCATTCTGACGAGGGTTCATTCCCTTTGGAAGCTTCATTCTGTCCTTATTTGGATCGTTGGCCATCGACCAATCGCCATACGGCAAAGTCATGTTGATGCGTCAACGTTCTCGAAGCAATGAGGAGAATGGTCAACATCCACATTTCTATAAGAAAGTATATAATCATCTAGATATCTACACAAACACACAAATATAGATATATTCATATATATGTATATACTTTATCATATGGCTATTGGAAAGGTTTTCATTACATCAGTAATTATTTCATCAGAAACCACATTGGCTTGGAAAGGAGTTGAGACTTTAATATTCAAAGCTAGTGGTAGCTCCACCCCCTCCCCAACCCCATTGGTAGCTCCACCCCTCCCCAACCCCATTGGTAGCTCCACCCCTCCCCAACCCCATTGCATTTAAGGCTTGCTATGATGGAAAAGGGCTTCATTTAATGTCCTTCACCCCAAAACAACAGCGGAGGTGACCCGACTGGAGAAATCCCACTGCAAGCTGCACCTCAGGCTCCTCCCAATCAAAAGTGAGGTCACTTCCTGTTTGCAACAGCACCAAAGGCAGCAAACAACTCAACATGAGCTGCCAGGAAGTCGAGACAAGTCGGCTCGTGCAAGAGGACAAACATTTAGAAGATCTGGTGTCCTGATGGGGGTTTGAACTCTGAACAGTTGAACTAATGCTTTCAAGCTGATTGGACCACTCCCTAGCTCCTGTAACTGACAGTCCCGCCTACTTTGACAGGAAGTCCAGGTGCAGCAGGCAGTCCGGGTTTTGTACAGCGCCCTCCCCTGGGTCAAACCAGCAGCCATGCTACTTCCTGTTCCCTCACCCCCCACAATCCTTCACCAGAGTCATTTACGCAGAATACAGGAAGTGTTCTGAGCAGACCTGTGCGCTAATCAACGCGTGGCGCTAACAGCTACGTTAACGGCTAACAGCTAACGTGTGGCGCTATAAGCTACGTTAACGGCTAACAGCTAACATGTGATGCTAACAGCTACAACAGCTTCCTCTCAACAAGAAAACATTGTGAGGGCAGTTCACTGTGTGTACATGTGAACATGTAAACGTGAACACGTTTACATGTGAACAGTTGAACAAGTGAACTTTACCGGTGTTGGTGCTCTACCACTAAGCAGTCAGCTGACATTATGACCTCATTTCCTTATAGAAAGGCTGCTTTACAGACAACATTATATTATTCCATATATTAATCTATATTATTCTATATTGCATTGAAAGAGGTCAGAGGTCCTTTTCGGAGCCAAGGGAACGTTGTGATGTTCTAAAGGGATACTCACGTCTTTTTCTCGAAACAGTGAACTCGTCTTTTCCCTTCGTTTCTCCCTGAACTGAACAAACAGGAAGTCAAACCCGTGTGATTCGCGACACGCCAAACCAAACACAAACACCAACATGTTTACAGCGAGGCATAGTGCTATATACATGTTATACTCATATATATTTGCTTTATTAATATGTAAACCAGCACGTTCTCTCATTCTTCCTGGGGGTGTTTGCGCCCCCCCCCCCCATCCCTCGCTGTTCTTAACTCTGAATAAGGCGCCTTTGTACTTAAAGTGTGCGTTTCCTTGTGAAGTCAAAGGAGAACCGATGATGTAAACATTCCATTTTGTGTGTTTGGAGCTGATTGGATGGCTAAAGAGGACCGTCTGTCAAAAAGCAGGAGTCTGCCAGCGTTTTGGGGAAGACCTTAAAGAGGCCTTGGACCCCCCAACAGGGATTCCCTTAAGTCGGGCTGCATTTGACTGATGTGCCCAGGGGAGGAGAGGAGGGAACAGCGTGGTCCTGAAGCGAACAGGAAAACAAAGGCGGGGGGGGGAGAACGGGGATGTTACATCTTCCGAGTCCACTCAAGACCCCCCAGCCCTGCTGCCCCCCCAACTGACCTGCAAGTGTCAGCAGTGTCCGACTCACACACGAGACAAAGACAAACGTCACACAAGGACATGTGGGCGAGACCCCAAAAGACGAACACCAACACGAGTACGAGGTGAGCCGGGGACAGAGTTCAGAGACGGTTCAGATGAAGACTAAACCCAACCCAAGACCCACAACAACACACCAGCAGGGGACACCCTTACGCAGAAACCACTGCTGACCAAAGCAAAGGGGTGGATGGATGTGAGGTAGAGATGCTCAACTGATACAGTCGTTCCCAGCCCTGAAACGGGATTCTCGGCTGAAGTCTTGACTTTTCTTTCTAGCCCATGCCCCACTCCGTTCCCGCTGTGTCGTTGGTGGAGACGTGGCGCCATCGGTTTGCCAGGTTGGGAGTCCCTCCATTTTCCTGCTACTGGCCGTGTCAGGAAGACAAACCGGCGCTACTCGGACTGCACTTCCAGCAAGAATCAGTCAACCTGGACAACTACAGTCTAAAGCGCCAACAAGCGCCACAATCTTTGGGCAAGCAGGACCGAGACAAACATAGCTACGCGATACATTCAGGTTCTAGAATACATTCCCTTTGAAATGACTGAGTCATCTACTTCTAGCAGTGGCAATACTCCTCAAGCGGGTAACTGCGAGCAGTTCTTTGTGCAATGGACCCGTCGCCACCAGGAAGAAACTTCCTGGAAAACCCAGAAGGTTCCCCCCGCAGCGGTTGAGCAATGGGCAAGGGATGTGGCGTGAAAGGGAATCTGCCGGGGGGGTCTGGGCCAAGTGTCGTGAAGTCAACCGGTGTTCATCACTCACCGCGCTAGAGGCTACCAACTGGGTTTCCCCATCGTAAATCCAAATGTAAACAGTAGTTGTTGCATTGGCTGTGGTATTCAGGGGTGTCTTCACCAGACACATGTTCAGTAGGACCCTACGAAGGAGACCCCGAGACCCTTCAGGCCTGGACAACATATACGGATCGGTGAACCCTGAACCGCACCTCGGAGGACGTGTTGAAAGTCCAACTGGCCATCCTGAAAGTCCACCAGGTCCATGTTTCCAGCACTGAGAAGGCCTCAGTGTGCTGACCCTACCGGGCAGCGCCGTCAGCAGCAAGGGCCTCCATAGTCAGCATGGTCCACAGGGGCCCAGAGGAAGCCCACAGGGGGCCACAGTAAGCCCACAGGGGCCCAGAGCTGGGCCAGAGATGGCCCGGAGGGGCCAAGAGGGCTCCAGAGGGTCCCAATTGGGCCCAGGGGGGGCACAGGGGGGGCACAGAGGACCACTGTCACCTGCTTACAGTGCATAGATCAAATCAAGGAAGCACTACAAAAAGAAAAACATGATTTCTTCTTCTTGTTGGATTGTAAACGTTCAGTCATCAAATGATTACATTAATGTTTCTGTATGTTTGTCCAGAACACACAATAACATTTAGAACATCCACAATTATTCACTAAAAGCTGGGTTGGGTTTTTTCACACCTTCACCGGCAGGTTCACCTGTGACCAGAACGGGGGCGGGGCTTTCTTTTCTTTACGAAACAAACAGAACAAAGAACACGCACACACAGAAACACACACACCACCACGACCAATGCAATGCGGGGATAGCAAGGATTTGCCACAGAAGTGTCTCAGCCCCGCCTCCAAGGCGGAGCTGTGATGTCACCAACACAAACAGCTTTGTTGTTGTTCAGCGCAGGACGGTACCGTTAGCGTTGGTACTGGTACCGTTAGCGTTGGTACTGGTACCGTTAGCGTTGGTACTGGTACCATGTCTGTCGCCTGCGGGTCTCGGGGGCGTCCTGGTTTTAAGAGAATCCTCCGATGGAACGGCGTGAAAAACAGTCGTTCCTCATCGCTCGTTCACCGGTCAAATGTAAACATTTAGCATGGAGGTGCGTCTACACCTGTTTGAGGACGGGGGTGTGTGTCCGTCTACACCTGTCTGAGGGCGGGGGGGTGTTTCTTGGGGGGGTGTTGCTGCAGGTGAGTAAGGCTGGCAACTGGCGCCGTCAGTGGGACACTGACTTCTGGGCCTCCTTCAGCAGGGTGTCGAAGTCAAGGGTGTCGTACTTGGTCTTGACAGGACCCGGACCCGCCTCATCTGCAAGACAGAACACAAGATCACGCTATGAACACAAGGTCACGCTGTAACACAAGGTCACGCTACGAACATGAGGTCACGCTACGAACATGAGGTCACGCTACGAACACTAGGTCACGCTAATGACGAGAGGAAGTTCTGCTACGAGTTCTGTTGGGATGGGCGGGGCCTGGAGCACAGGTGACCTACAGGTGAGGGCTGGTCTGATTGGGCATGGTCTCGCCGTTCAGGTGTGTCCCCTGACGGCTTCATGCTGACTCAGCACGCTAATCAAAGCTAAACGCGTTTAGCGACACGTATTCAGCTTTGACCCCCGGTCTGGGGGGCCCTGGTGCATGCTGGGGGGTTTGTTCATACCCAGGTCCATGAGGCGTTTCCTGGTCAGCCGCCTGAGACCGGCCACGCCGTCCTCCCTCCAGCGTCTCTGCCCCCCAGGGCAGATCTTGATCACCCCGCAGCGTTCCCTACAAAGACAGCAGCCATAAGGAGATGGAGGGGTTCCATGACACCCCCCGTGGCTCAGTGCAGCTAAACCGACCTGATGGGTGTGGGGGGGCGCTAACAACACCAAGGTGTGACCCTGAACAACCTCTGCTGTGTACAGGCGTGTGAACGCACCCCAGACCCTTCCAGCAGAAACAGCCCCAACCCCGATGGGGAACCCCCCACCCTGTTGGCACCCCCCCTGACGTGGACACTCCCCAACCCTGATTGGACACCCCCCCCCCACAGGGACACCCCCCACTCTGACAGGCCCCCCCCGAGGGACTCACTGGTTGCACACGATGACCTCACACTGCTCCGCCCTGCCGAACACCTGCAGGCGTCTCCTCAACACGCTCTGGGTCACGCTGGTCGGCAGGTTGTGGATGTAGAACACCTGGCAGGTGTCCTAGCAACAGGGAAACCATGGCAATGGTCAGGACGAAGGGAACCACACGGACAGGTAAGGGAACTGAAACAAGGAGCGAGCACCTCAAGCCCCGCCCCACCTGGCGGCCACAAGCGGCGCCTGGAGGCCGGGCGGGGTTTGGGGCAGAAAGACATTCTGGGTGATCAGGTGCGTTAACAGACAGGTGCACAGGTACCTCATCGGGTGGGGCGCTGGTCCTCGGCTCATCATGGGGGGAGATCTCTGACCTGCAAGAGAGACAGGAAGTGAGGTCAGAGAACACGAGGTGAGGCTGAACAGAGCTGTACGCCTGATCCTCCACTGCGCCTGTGTCTCACCTGGACTCCGTCTTGCTCGCGGGGGAGTCGGGGCACAGACGCAGGATGGGTGAAGGTGACAGCGATGCCGGCGAGGCCTCTGCCTCCTCCTCGGAGGATGGAGGCGTGGCCGCTGCTGACGAGCAGTCCGACGACAGCGGCGCCGTCGCCTCCGGCAGCAGCACCGTTGCCTCCGGTAGAGGGCTCCGGTCCTCTTGGTCCATTTCCTCCGGTTCCTGATGGTCAGCTGCTGTGGGCGGGGCCCTGACTCTCTCACGCCCTCCTTGCACCTGCAGGATGGCAGCCAGCATGGCGGCGCTGCGCCTGCGGCGTTCCCCGAGGCTCAATGCGCAGTAGTCGTGGTCACCGAAGCTGCGCTGGCCGCCGTCGCCGGCCACGCCCACGTGCCGCAGGTGGGCGTACAGCTCCGTCTGCTCCAGGAGCCTCCGATGGGGGGGGGCGCGGCCCGGCTGCCACCAGCCCTTTGTGGCCATGCTAGCGTTAGCAGCCGGGTGAACCGGCTCGCCGCCGCAATTGGCCGCGTCACCACCCTTCCCTCCCTCCGCCGGTTTGAAGAGCTCGTCCTCCACCGGTTTGTGAGGCGGGGTGGTGGGCGGGGTTAGACCTGACGGGGAGGGGCGTCGAAATCAGTGGGGCAAATTTTTGCTAACATTTGTATTTTGTGAATAAAGAACAAGAACCAAACTGTTTAGCGAAGCTACGCTAAGCTAACCTAGGCATCTGTTCCAGGACATCTGGCTATTCCTTTAAGATGCTGTTAGCATATCAGGCTAAAGCCACACGCCGCCCTGACGTGTAATCCCAGTTTAAGACCTGCCCCCGTAGGGCGTGTCCACATAAGGGGCGTTTACCTGCTGTTCCACTCAGATCCACGCCGAGCGCCGGCTCGAAAGGCTTGGTGCCGAACCGGACGTCCCTGTGGGGCAAACAGGACAGATCACACCTCAGGTACCACTGAGTCATGTCAGATACCGCTGAGTCATGTCTGAATCTGTCAGATACCGCTGTTTAGGGTTAGGTTTATGGTTGTTGTTGGGGTTAGAGTTAGGGTTAGGGTTAGGGTTGGGGATAGAGTTAGAGTTAGGGTTAGAGTTAGGGTTGGGGCTCGAGTTCGGGTTCGCGTTCGGGTTCGGGCTAGCGTTCGCGTTCGGGTTAGCGTTGGGGTTGGGGCTCGCGTTCGGGTTCGCGTTCGGGTTGGGGCTCGCGTTCGCGTTCGGGTTCGCGTTCGGGTTCGGGCTCGCGTTCGGGTTGGGGCTCGCGTTCGGGTTCGCGTTCGGGTTGGGGTTCGGTTTGGGGTTCGCGTTCGGGTTGGGGTTCGCGTTCGGGTTCGGTTTGGGTTCGGGCTGGGGTTCGCGTTCGGGTTCGGTTTGGGGTTCGCGTTCGGGTTAGGTTTGGGGTTAGCGTTAGGGTTCGGTTTGGGGTTAGAGTTAGGGTTAGGTTTGGGGTTAGAGTTAGGGTTAGGTTTGGGGTTAGAGTTAGGGTTAGGTCTCCCACTGTCACTCTCTCTCAAACTCAAACTCTCTTACTCTCTGCCATATTAAAATGACGAGAGGAAAAGGAAAGTCTTCCTTTTATTTCTTTTCCACCCAACCAGTCAAGGTGGATGGCTGCCCAAAGAGTCTGAGTCCTGCCTGGAGTTTCTTCCTCAATGAGGAAGTTTTTCCCGCCACTGTCACTCATGCTCTGGAGGGTTCAGTTGGGTTTTTATGTCTGTTAAAGCGCTTTGAAAAGTTTGTTGCCATGATTAAGCGCTATATAAATAAAACTTGATTGATTGATTGACTGATCGATTGATGAAGAATAATCTAGACCGGATCTTTTCTTCTATGGAAAAGTTAAGGAGTAACCTCAAAGAAGACTTGGAAGAAAAGTTTTACTAAAAGTTTGAAGAAAAGCTAAAACAGCTGGTAGAGGGAGAGATGAGGGACGAAATGAAGAAAACGCAGAAAGACGTGGATGAAAAACAAAGAATTGTTGTCTTAGAACAGGAACAACAAAGAATGGATGATCTGGAACAAATCATTCGTATAAATGATGACATCATCACTGACATCAAAACCAAGCTTCGTACTAACACACATGCTGTGTCCAGAGGAGAGGGACCTGAACTCAGCGCTGACATCCAGACTCTGGAGCAACAAGTTCTCAACTGAGGGATCTGGAGATAACTATAGATCAGACCACCTGGAGACATGTTACCCACTACCATCTGGTGGTAGGAGACCACCTGCAATGCTGATAAAATTCAACAATCTAAACACAAGGTTGTTCTCCTGAAACAAGGCTTCAAGCTGACTGGAAAAAATGTCCACATTGATGAGAATCTCACTAAAAGGATGCTGATATCACTAAAAAAGATCAACATCGATCAATAAAGACGGACAAGAGTTGTTACTCCACCAAAGATCAGTCCAACAGAATCCCTTCAATAGTGGAGCTCTACAACAGCGTTGGACACATCAAGGATTCCATAGAACAGTTGAAAAACCATTGAACATCATCAATGTCAGAAACATGGACTAATGAAGAAAAACCTGGATTTGTGTTTGGAGGGATAACATTCAGTTTGAGACTTTACAGATGATGTTGATATCTGTTGATGAGATCATGAATGTTTAACTGTTAAAGTGTGACAAACGGGTTAATTCTTGGATCAACTCTGTCTGTCTGCTGAAAGAGGTTCATGTGATCATTGTGTTCTTGTGGAGAACACTGGTGAGGTCAACTTCCTGTCTGACATCTCTGATGTGAACAAACCTAGTTGTTCCTGGAACAATGTGAACACGGTTCTGCTCTAGGTTCTATCTGGGACGAGGCTAATGTCTGGAAGTGGATAAGAGTATGAACGTCTGTCAAAAGTCAATGTGTGAACTGGTTGAAGACATTTAATGTTTCAGTTTGTTGACGACATGTTGTCATGAGAGACGTCTGTTGGTTGTGGGGGAATTTCACAAACCTAATGTCTTCTACCCGTCAGCCCTTTTTTGTTGTTGTTGAAGTGGGAAGTCTGTTCAAATAATATGTTCGCAAATAAATACATAAACAAACAAACAAATTAATAAATCATAACGGGTTAGGGTTGGGGTTATTGATTGGGTTTGAGTTACGGTTGGGGTCAGGATTGGGGTTAGGGTTACTCACCCGCTGGTCCTGGGGTCGAGCGGCAGACACAGACAGACTCGTTTCTCTGCAATCAGAATAAAAAACCCATCAAAGACGCTGGTTGAGTGTGTGTCGCTAGCTGGTGGTGTTAGCATGTAGCACTAAGTGTAGGTAGAAGTAGGCGTGTCTTTCTCTCACCTTTGTGGCAGCAGGGTCTGGACAGTTCCATCGTCTTGACGTTGCACAATATTCGCCGCTCTGGTTTCGCCACCGTCGTGGTCTCGCCTCCTGCATGGGTGGGCTGGACTTTGAGCCCTGCTCGTTCCGCCCCCCTCTCCTCCGCCCCATCGTCGCCCTCTCCGTCCGTCACCCTTGCGGGTCGCAGCCTCTTGGCAAAGCGACTGGGAAAGGTAGCCAGACGGCGTGAGCGCCGTACCGAGAAGGAGCCGCCGTCCTCAGGGGCCTCCTCCAGGCTCCAAGGGCCCTCCCAGGAGGAGGGGTTTTTCCTGTCGGGGGGCGAAGAGTCTTTATGAAGTGGCGGTTTGGTGGTGGCGCTGGCCGGAGCACCTGCCCCTCCTCTGTTGGGATGGCAGCAGGGGGCGCTGTGGGGGTGTGAGCAGGGGGCGCTGTGGGGGTGGCAGTAGGGGGGGCTGTGCAGGCGATAGGGCTGGCTCACGTCGAAGCAGCGGCTCTGCTGCAGGAGCTCCCGGAGGAGCGAGTCCACCTTCAGCTCCCTCCGCCTGGCAAAGGGAAGCCTGCGCGGGGCGCCGCTGCCCACCCCCGTGGGTCCTCCGCAGGTCCCCGGAGACGCCACCAGGACGACTCTGCTGTGAGAGCTGGTGGCGGCCAGGCGGGGCGGTTCAGGTCGGGCCCGGGGCCTTTGGGGGTGCCGGCGGTCCCAGCCCTGCTGCTTGCGTGAGGGCAGGCAGTAGGTGTGCATGTAGGTGATGAGCTCCACCACTGACTGCAGTTCCTTCTCTGAGCTAAACTGGGGGGGGGGGCGGCTCGGCCGTGGCGGCCACGCCCTCCGCCTCACTGCTGGAAGACTCCTCCTCCTCAGACTCACTGTCTTCTTCCTCTTCCTCGTCGTCCTCCTCCGTGTCTGGGACTGGGGGAACCCCCAGATCCTGGGCGGTGGTCAGGTGGCGGTGGAGCTCCGTGCACAGCCGGCCCACCGGGCGCAGCGGCCTGGGCTTCTTCTCCTGAGGAAGGTCAGTCTGGAGGCGGAGACACAGAGACATGAACACCAGCGTCAGACGTTTGTGGCAGAAACAGTTGTAGGGTCCACTGGACTTCCAAGAGGCTCCTTCAGGTCTGGTGCTGGTGGGTCGTGTCCCAGTCAACTCCCAGAGACCCTGAGGCGCGACCCAACCAGCAGCTACAGACAGACTGTGGACCGCCTACAGAAGTTACAGAAGGAGGAAACCATAAACCTGCTCTACTTTCGCTTGTACCATGGGGAGGCTATCCCATGCATATATGGCCTCCCCAAAATTCATTAAGAAGTAGGCCCCCTCAGACCCATTGTCAGCAGCATCAACTCCGTTACATTGAACATTGCCAAGCATGTTGCTGCCATCTTGGCCCCGCTAGTGAGTAACAACCCCCATCATATAGAGAATTCCATGGACTTTGTGGGAAAGGTGAGAGGACTGAGATTGGATACAAATGAGACCATGGTGTCCTACGACGTCACCTCCCTGTTCACATGTGTCCCCACAACGGAGGCGGTGGAAGCAGTGAGACAACTGCTTTCACAGGAAACCACCCTCAAGACACCACCCTCAGCGACAGGACAAACCTCAACCCAGACCAGATCTGCAACGTTTGGACCTCTGCCTCAACACAACCTACTTCCAGTACAGAGGGAACTTCTATAGGCAGAAACACAGATGTGCCATGGGCTCGCCGGTGTCACCTTTCGTGGCCAATATGTACATGGAAGAGGTGGAACACAAGGCCCTTACCTCGTTCAACGGAACACCACCAAGACACTGGTTCCAGTATGTGGACGACACATGGGTCAAGATAAAAATCCACAAGGTGCAACCTTTCACCCAACACATCAACTCGGTGGACAGCAACATCAAGTTCACCAGAGAAGATGTAAAGGACAACAGTTTGCCCTTTTTGGATTGCGAGGTAGGCATAAAAGATGACAGAAGTCTGGTTGTTGTTAGGGGTTAGGGTTAGGGTTAGGGGTTAGGGGTGAGGTTGGGATTATAGTTGGGGTTCGAGTTAGGGGTTAGGGTTGGGATAGGGTTGGAGTTAGGATTAGAGTTAGGGTTAGGGTTAACCCTGGAGTAGGACCGGGGTGTGAAGGCTCGCCGTGCTTCACGCCCGTGAAGACAGAAGACTGAATCATTAGCGCTCCTAGCGTATCGCTCGCAGCTATCTGACCGCTGCGATGCCGTACAGCAGCAACCTCGGTAATGCCACACCCACCACCAGCAGCTAAAGTCTCCATCAGCAACCAATCAGAGCCGCTCACCTCATGTGAGACCCCCACCCAAACCGAACTGACCCCTTCACCACCAGGTGGACTCTGGTTCCTGCAGGTGGCCGGGAGTCACAACATCCCGTTCCAGCTGGAAGGTCCACCCACAGACCAACAGGGGTCCTTAGGGGTACCTTAGGGGTCCGTTTGGGTCCCACCGGGAGCCACCAGGCTCTGCTCAGCCATGTGAAACTGAAGAAGCGGTTCCGTTGTTGGGCTAAGGTTCAGATGGTCTCAGGTGACAGACTCTCACCTTGACCGGGGGGCGAAGCTGCCGTAGGTGCAGACCTCTGCTGTGGCGTTGACCTCTGTCTTTGTGTGCGTCGACGCCCACCGGAGCGTTGGGCGGAGTCAACAGCAGCTTCTTCAGCTGGGGAGGAAGAGGATGAGGAGATGTCGGTTATCAGCGACACGTTACGAATGAACAAAACCAACGACCCCGCCTCCTCCAGCCATCCCTCCACCAGCCCCTCCCCCTACACTAGTCCCTCCTTTAATAATTTAAACCACATGGAATCTCTCGTGAGGTTCATCTGAAGCAGCTAAACATCGTTGGGATGTAGCATCTGTCAGCTAAGGCTATTCTCTGACCACAAGCTAACCCAGCTAAGCTAAGGGCATGTAGCGTTAGCTCATACGTATTATTGACTGGGGGGTGCAGTATGACAGGTCAGGTGATGTATCAGGTGACGGGTCAGTCCGCCGTGTCCCCTGAGGGCCGGCAGCTTGACTCCATCAGCGATGAAGACGCTCCTCTGGAGATGAAGAGGAGGCAGGAGGGGTCCGTCTGTGTGAAGCCCTGAGACCCCGGGCCCCCGGCTGGACGCCTTCCAGGCGCCTGGCGGCGCCATCAATGGGCGCCTTGTGCTGCCACGGGACACAGAGACGAGGAACGACCCCCCCTCCCCCAACGAGAAGGAGATGTGAGATGGGGGGGGACCTGGAACCAGGAGTTACTCAGAACACACACAACCTTCAGCATCACGTCTGACCACCAGAGGGCAGCACAGCACTCAGGAGGACAACAGTCATGTGATCAGAGAGCAGACACACACACACACACACACTGATACACACACACTGATCAAGGCAACACAGGTTTAAACTAGTGGGGGGGGGGGCATGGGAAAGGGGAGCCAGGGGGAGGAGCCAGGGGGAGGAGCCAGGGGGAAGAGCGGGGGGGGGGGGTTGAAGCTGTATGAAAGCTTGGTTTCTACGGCGACGGGTCTTTAGTTCTTGATTCCAGAAACGGAGGCTGATTGTAAAGGGGGGGGGAATCTGAGGGGGGACTGTGAGGGGGACACTGGGGGGGTACTCTGAGGGGGGGGGCTCTGGGGGGGGAGGGAGGACTCTGAGGGGGGATACTCTGAGGGAGACTCTGGGAGGGACACTGGGGGGGGGGGACTCTGGGGGCAGCCCTGGGGGGGTCTGATCAGGGGTCTCTCCACTTCCTCCAATAGCAGTTCAGTACACGCGTGAACAGGAAGTGGTTTCCTTACCAGGGAGGGGTCCTCAGTGTCGCCCCCCAGGGGCCGCTTCAGGTCGGCCACGCCTACAAGAAGACATTCTTCTTCCTCCTGGTCAGGCTCCTCCCCCAGGGCGGGGAAGACGGAGAGCCCGCCCCCCTCCTCGTCCACCATGCCATCCAGGCTGTCAGTCAGCGCGGCGAGCAGAGCCGCGTTCTCCTCCTCCATCTGGGGGTGCAACCACAGCTGTTAGTCCCGCCCACCACCTCTAATGTCACTCTGACCTCTGACCTCAGTAACTGAACGTCACTTATTCAACAGCCCCCTCATTGGCTGAAATTAACGAGCTGTTGGTGGCGGGGTGGGCGGAGCCGGAGGGAGATCACATCCAGTTAACATAAAGTCATGTGACGCTCAGGATGACATCACATGAGGATCACATCATCACATGACGAGAAAAGTTCATCAAAAGGCGAGTAAAGGAGGAGATAACAGACAGGAAATGGGCGTCCCCCCACCTCGAACAGCTGGTCTGCTGTGCTGTAGTGGGCGGGGCTTGGCGAGGCGTCCGGCTGCTCGCTGCACCAGGGCAGCTCCTCCAGGCCGTGGACGCTGTCGAAGTCGCCGGCGTCCAGCTGGGAGAGGTCGATGTCCGGGAAGTCCAGCCGCTCCGAGGCCACGCACCCCTCGCCATCCTGCAGCGGGAGGGAGGGGGGGTTAATCACACGCTACGCCCACGGCAACAGCAACGCCCAAGGCAACGGCAACACCCATGGCAATGCCCACGGCAACTTCAGCACCCACGGCAACGCCCACAGCAATGGCAACACCGGAGACGCCCGTCAGACGCTCCTCCGGCTCCCCCATGAGGAACAGGAAGTAAACACGGGGGGGCATTCCCTGTTTCCTGTGAGGTTCCCACCGGGACACCTCCCAGAGAGATCCAGCGAGGCAGCGGGGGGGTGGGAGGGGGCACTCAGGATAAAAGCCTCCAACAGGACGCCACCGTTACAGCTGGTTCTCCCGGTACCCCCCCACCACAGAGACGCGGTCCTGGAGGGTTCCTGGGGGCGGGGCCGGGTCAGACGCCCATATTTGGGTTTTAATCCCCCAAAACGATGACTCTCAGAATCACCCCCCCACCTTCATCATTTCCTTCAACGCCTCCTCATCATCAATCAGTGGCTGACCTTTCACCCCGCCCAGCTTCTGATGACCCGCCTCCTGGTGTTGTACTGGTTATCACTGATCAATAACCCCATCGATCAGCTCCCGTGAGCCGACAGCCAATCAGCAGAGAGGATGGAAGGATGGAGTGATGCGAGGAAGAGATGTAGGTCAGAGGTCAGAAGAGGAAGAGTGGGGGTGCAATGGGGGGCAGTCGTGACTTGGAGGACTTTGTTTCTGTATGACACTTATTAACGGCTCACTTCCCGTTTCTCACACACACACACACACACACACACACACACACACACACACACACACACACACACACACACAGGTTCCCGTCTGGACTCAAAACACTCAAGAGTTCAATCAGAGCTCGTTTCCTTTGGACACGCCGCCGCCGCTGATAGACAGGAAGTCAGACGGGGTCATCACAGGTTCTGGAGTCATACGACACCCTGACGCTTCATCTGCTTCATCTGCTTCATCCATCCATCATCTATCATCCATCCATCATCCATCCATCATCTATCATCCATCCATCATCCATCCATCATCTATCATCCATCCATCATCCATCCATCATCCGTCCATCATCCATTATCCATCCATCATCCATCCATCATCTATCCATCATCCATCCATCATCCGTCCATCATCCATTATCCATCCATCATCCATCCATCATCTATCATCCATCTATCATCCATCCATCATCCATCCATCATCCGTCCATCATCCATTATCCATCCATCCTCCAGCTCAATCTGGAGGCGGAGTCTCCTCAGAAGCTTAATTTGGAGGCGGAGCGTGTCGCTCTAGTAACGGGATGGAAATAAACTGATCAGCTCCAGATCCACAGAACCGCCGCCCCCACCTGTCTTGAGCAGCAGTCAGGGCAGGAGGCCACGCCCTCCCACACCTCCTGGTTGCTAGGCACACTGGACAATGGATAAAGACCAGCCAATGAGGAGCGGATGAAGGGCACTGGGTGGGGGGGAGAGGAGGAGCTTAGCATTCATAGTAAGCTAGCATTCCTGCTACGCTAAGCTTATTGGTCATCCTGAAAAAATGGAACAATGAGACTGAGGCTACACCCCCTCACCCCCCCACTTCCTCCTCCCCCCACCCCCCCCCACCCCTCCTCAAGCGCTGTTTGTAAAGCTCTTAATGAGATTAGAGAAAATTAACGCAAAACTTATCACAGGGGTCGGGTCAAAGGTCAGCCCAGGGGTTAATTATAGTGTGTGTGTGTGGTAGTCTGAGAGCTCACACATCAAGGTCTACAGCCTGACTAAGTCGCTCATTTTAAACGTCCAATCGGCTCTGACCTTAATTCAGCAGCGACAGCTCGGCCAATCAGATTACAGCACCTGCACGGACCTCCTGGCAGGAATTAGAGCCACACCCACAGTTCTGCTCAGATCTGACACCAGATCAGCCCCAAAACCCAGAACTACCCCAGCTCTGACCAAGCCCCAAAACCACCCCAACCTCAGAACTGCCCCAGCCCCAGAACTGCCCTAGAACCACCCCACAACCCACGAAAGCTCCAGACCGTTTGCATGTGTTCTTGTGTCTTTGACACACATGTTCTGACAGAGAGACACGATATTACTGACAGATATTACTGAGATATTACTGACATTACTACAGATATTACTACAGTTATTACTACAGATATTACTGAGATATTACTGACATATTACTACAGGTATTACTACAGATATTACTGAGATATTACTACAGTTATTACTACAGATATTACTGAGATATTACTAGAGTTATTACTACAGATATTACTACAGATATTACTGACGGATATTACTACAGATATTACGGAGATATTACTGACAGATATTACTACAGTTATTACTACAGTTATTACTACAGTTATTACTACAGGTATTACTGACAGATATTACTTAGATATTAGTTATTACTACAGATATTACTGACATATTACAAGTTATTACTACAGATATTACTACAGTTACTACTACAGATATTACTGAGATATTAATGAGATATTACTACGGGTAGTACTACAGATATTACTGAGATATTACTGAGATATTACTACAGTTATTACTACAGATATTGAGATATTACTACAGTTATTACTACAGGTATTACTGACAGATATTACTGCAGATATTACTGACATATTACCACAGTTATTACTGACAGATATTACAGATATTACTTAATTACTACAGATATTACTGACATATTACTAGTTATTACTACAGATATTACTGAGATATTACTGACAGATATTACAACAGTTATTACTAGAGATACTACTGAGATATTACTACAGGTATTACTACAGATATTACTACAGTTATTACTACAGATATTACTGACAGATATTACTGACAGATATTACTGACATATTACTACAGATATTACTGACAGATTACTAAAGATATTACTGACAGATATTACTGACATATTACTAGTTATTACTACAGATACTACGGAGATATTACTGACAGATATTACTACAGATATTACTGACAGATATTAGTGACAAATATCACTATAGATATTACTGACAGATATTACTGACAGATATTACTACAGATATTACTGAGATATTACTGACATATTACTACAGATATTACTACAGTTATTACTACAGATATTACTGACAGATATTACTGACAGATATTACTGACAGATATTACTGACATATTACTAGTTATTACTACAGATATTACTGACAGATATTACTGACATTTCTACAGATATTACTACATATATTACTGACAGATATTACTACAGATATTACTAGATATTACTGACAGATATTACTGACAGATATTACTACAGATATTGCT
>JABVMC010000076.1:5000-10000 GCA_013358685.1 Antennarius maculatus | reverse complement strand
AACAGTGCGCGCGGCCGCCGGCAGGGGGCGCGTTCACGCACAAGGGGAGAGAGAGAGAGAGAATGAGAGACACACACACACACACACACACACACACACACACACACACACACACACACACACACACACACACACACACACACACAATGACCTTACTTTACCGACACGCGGTGCTCCAAAATCTGTGCTCCAGGGGTCCTGCAACAGAATGAGTTAGTTAGTTAGTTAGTGAGTTAGTTACTTAGTTAGTGAGTTAGTTAGTGAGTTACTTAGTGAGTTAGTTAATAAGTTAGTGAGTTAGTTAGTGAGTTACTTAGTGAGTTAGTTAGTGAGTTAGTTACTTAGTTAGTGAGTTAGTTAGTGAGTTACTTAGTGAGTTAGTTAGTGAGTTAGTTACTTAGTTAGTGAGTTAGTTAGTCAGTTACTTAGTGAGTTAGTTAATAAGTTAGTGAGTTAGTTAGTGAGTTAGTTACTTAGTGAGTTAGTTAGTGAGTTAGTTAGTGAGTTACTTAGTGAGTTAGTTAATAAGTTAGTGAGTTAGTGAGTTAGTTACTTAGTGAGTTACTTAGTGAGTTACTTAGTGAGTTACTTAGTGAGTTACTTAGTGAGTTAGTTAATAAGTTAGTGAGTTAGTTAGTGAGTTAGTTACTTAGTTAGTGAGTTACTTAGTGAGTTAGTTAATAAGTTAGTGAGTTAGTGAGTTACTTAGTGAGTTAGTTAATAAGTTAGTGAGTTACTTAGTGAGTTAGTTAATAAGTTAGTGAGTTAGTTAGTGAGTTAGTTAGTGAGTTACTTAGTGAGTTAGTTAATAATAAGTTAGTGAGTTACTTAGTGAGTTAGTTAATAAGTTAGTGAGTTACTTAATGAGTTAGTTAATAAGTTAGTGAGTTAGTTAGTGAGTTACTTAGTGAGTTAGTTAATAAGTTAGTGAGTTAGTTAGTGAGTTAGTTAGTGAGTTACTTAGTGAGTTAGTTAATAATAAGTTAGTGAGTTACTTAGTGAGTTAGTTAATAAGTTAGTGAGTTACTTAATGAGTTAGTTAATAAGTTAGTGAGTTACTTAGTGAGTTAGTTAATAAGTTAGTGAGTTACTACGTTAGTTGGCCACCGATGATGCAGCGACCCCCGTTGTCCCCATTCCTCTCTGGGGTCATGTGACTGTTAGGTCTGTTTGAACGATAAAGTTTGTACACAATGAGAACGAGCTGCAGGTAAATGCGCCCCGCCCCAACATGTCGCAGCCGGCCCCCCCTGTTCACAGCCAGGTTCACAGGAGGGTGTTGGTTCTGACATGCAGTCCTGTTTACAGCAACACCAACGCATCAAGCAGGAATGTGATTAGAACACCTGACCCCCCCCACAACATCATTAAAAACACCTGAACCCCCCCACAACATCACTAAGAACAGCTGAACCCCCCCACGACATCACTAAGAACAGCTGAACCCCCCCACGACATCACTAAGAACAGCTGAACCCCCCCACGACATCACCCAGAACAGCTGAACCCCCCCACGACATCATTAAGAACACCTGAAACCCCCCCCCACGACATCATTCAGAACACCTGAACTCACCACGGTGTGCCCCCCCTGACATCACTAAGAACACCCTGGAGGGCAAAGACCCCACACCCCCTGGAGGAGGGGGGGTTCACCTGCGGTAGCACGCCCTCACATATGACCGGCCAGCATGCTCTTATTTTGAAATACTAAATAAAGAAAAATCAACAGGTGGGGGGGACGAGGGGGGGTAGAACCACACATCAGGTCAAAGGTCACAGAAACATCTCGGAACAGTGGTTTAAAAAAAAGTCCAGTGGCTTAAAACACACAACACGTCAACACAAACAATAAACACACAACACGTCAACACAAACAATAAACACACAACACGTCAACACAAACAATAAACACACAACACGTCAACACAAACAATAAACACACAACACGTCAACACAAACAATAAACACACAACACGTCAACACAAACAATAAACACACAACACGTCAACACAAACAATAAACACACAACACGTCAACACAAACAATAAACACACAACACGTCAACACAACAATAAACACACAACACGTCAACACAAACAATAAACACACAACACGTCAACACAAACAATAAACACACAACACGTCAACACAAACAATAAACACACAACACGTCAACACAAACATATAAACACACAACACGTCAACACAAACAATAAACACACAACACGTCAACACAAACAATAAACACACAACACGTCAACACAAACAATAAACACACAACAAGACAACACAAACAATAAACACACAACACGTCAACACAAACAATAAACACACAACACGTCAACACAAAATATAAACACACAACACGTCAACACAAACATATAAACACACAACACGTCAACACAAACAATAAACACACAACACGTCAACACAAATATAAACACACAACACGTCAACACAAACAATAAACACACAACACGTCAACACAAAATATAAACACACAACACGTCAACACAAACAATAAACACACGAGAACACAAACCAGAAACACACAACACGTCAACACAACACTATAAACACACAACACGTCAACACAACACTATAAACACACAACACGTCAACACAACACTATAAACACACAACACGTCAACACAAACAATAAACACACAACACGTCAACACAAAATATAAACACACAACACGTCAACACAAACAATAAACACACAACACGTCAACACAAACAATAAACACACAACACGTCAACACAACACTATAAACACACAACACGAGAACACAAAATATAAACACACAACACGTCAACACAAACAATAAACACACAACACGTCAACACAAACAATAAACACACAACACGTCAACACAAACAATAAACACACAACACTTCAACACAAACAATAAACACACAACACGTCAACACAAATATAAACACACAACACGTCAACACAAAATATAAACACACAACACGTCAACACAAAATATAAACACACAACACGTCAACACAAACAATAAACACACAACACGTCAACACAAACAAACACACAACACGTCAACACAAACAATAAACACACAACACGTCAACACAAAATATAAACACACAACACGTCAACACAAACAATAAACACACAACACGTCAACACAATCAATAAACACACAACACGTCAACACAAAATATAAACACACAACACGTCAACACAAAATATAAACACACAACACGTCAACACAAAATATAAACACACAACACGTCAACACAAAATATAAACACACAACACGTCAACACAAACAAACACACAACACGTCAACACAAACAATAAACACACAACACGTCAACACAAAATATAAACACACAACACGTCAACACAAACAATAAACACACAACACGTCAACACAATCTATAAACACACAACACGTCAACACAAACAATAAACACACAACACGTCAACACAAAATATAAACACACAACACGTCAACACAAAATATAAACACACAACACGTCAACACAAACAATAAACACACAACACGTCAACACAACACTATAAACACACAACACGTCAACACAAACAATAAACACACGAGAACACCAACACAAACAATAACACAACACGTCAACACAACACTATAAACACACAACACGAGAACACAAACAATAAACACAACACGTCAACACAAACAATAAACACACAACACGAGAACACAAACAATAAACACACAACACGTCAACACAAACAATAAACACAACACGTCAACACAAACAATAAACACACAACACGAGAACACAAACAATAAACACAACACGTCAACACAAACAATAAACACACAACACGAGAACACAAACAATAAACACAACACGAGAACACAAACAATAAACACACAACACGAGAACACAAACAATAAACACAACACGTCAACACAAACAATAAACACACAACACGAGAACACAAACAATAAACACACAACACGAGAACACAAACAATAAACACACAACACTGATTCTAAAATGACCAATAAAATATTAAAGAGGGGCGACAACAAAGTACCTTGAATCCAAACAAACAAACAAACAAACAAACAAACAAACAAAGCGTGATTTAAATCTTTAAATCAGGGTCAAACGTTTTTCCTTCAGTCTAAAAATAGAATTTAAGCTCCAGCTGTCGCCAAACGACTGGCCCCGCCTCCCAATGGCTCAGAAGCCAATCAGGCTTCAGGATGAGGAGCACCTGATCAGACGGGGGGAGTCCAGTTTGGTCTTTCCAGGCGTCTCTGGAGGAAACTAAAGGGCGGCGGTCTGATTTACGGCGCCGTTTCCTTCCAGGCGGCAGCTAACAGAGCGATTTCATTGGTCGCCTGGACGACCCGGTGACTCCTGGCGATAGGCCGGCCGTCGTGGTGCGTTCAGGGTCCCGTGGTGCATTCAGGGCCCCGTGGTGCGTTCAGGGTCCCCGTGGTGCGTTCAGGGTCCTGTGGTGCGTTCAGGTCCCCGTGGTGCGTTCAGGGCCCCGTGGTGCGTTCAGGGCCCCCGTGGTGCGTTCAGGGCCCCGTGGTGCGTTCAGGGCCCCGTGGTGCGTTCAGGGCCCCCGTGGTGCGTTCAGGGCCCCCGTGGTGCGTTCGGGGGTTATGAAGGACCCCAAAGGAGGCAGGGCCGGAGTCCATCCAGGCCCCTCCTCCAGCGGCCCCCCCTCCAGCTGCCCCCCTGCAGGCGTCTTGTGGCTCCTGATACGTTAACATTAATCTATGACATCACTTGCCCCCCCACCCCTGGGGCCCTTGGCGTTGCATCACCACCTCAGACGCTCCTGGAATCCTGAGACGCTGTCAGAGGCTCCTTCAGACCCCCCCGGGGTATTAATAACATCATGTGACCACCCGGCGCTCAGCGCGGAGTGTTCACACCCCTGTCAGGATTTACAGGCAGGAAGGAGACGAAGATGAAGTTACGGGGGGGGGAGAGAGTAAGAGGGGGAGGAGGGGGAGGGGGTGAGG
>JABVMC010000075.1:73090-93020 GCA_013358685.1 Antennarius maculatus | reverse complement strand
ACACACACACACACACACCACACTACACACACCACACACACACACACACACACACACACACACTCACAGAACACACACACACACACACACACACAAACACACACACACACACACACACACACACACACACACACACACACACACACACACACACACACACACACACACACACACACACACACACACACACACGTGCTTTCCGCAGTGACGCACCTTCACGCCCCGCGCGACCTGCGGATCCGTAAAACTTAAAGCCCCGCCCAGCCGCCCCGCCCACACGCCAGCCGGTGGGGGGGTGTTAACGGAAGTCACGGGAGCAGCGTGGAGCGGAACGCGTCCCGCCGCGGTGCGACCGGAGGGGGGGGGCAGACTCCACTTTATCTGACTGACGGTCCGTGGCGGGGGGGCAGGAGCGCAGTTCGGTCCGCGGCGGCTTCAGTCCCCGGGGGGGGGTCACGTCCTGACGGGGGGGGGTAAAGGCGGAGCCTCCCGGAACGCTGCGCCTCAACGCGCACCGGATCTCACTGATTCCTCCCCCCTCCCGCGGCGAACGGAGCTCCGCCACGGGAGCCGCTCGGAGCGACATGGAGACCCCCCCGGAGAATCGGGCCGGGGAGTTCCTGGGGGAGCTGAACCGGATCATCGAGGCGCAGCAGCAGCTGCTGGGGCGGCAGCGGGACCGGATCCGGCGGCTGGAGCGGGAGGTGTCCGACCTGCGGGCGGAGAACCGGGCTCTGACCGACCGCTACCAGCGGCACCGGGACGCCTGCGCGCTGCTGGGGGGCGGCGACGGCCCGCTGCACCCGGGGGCCACCAGGGAGCCCCTCCCGGGGGCCACCAGGGAGCTCATCACGCTGGAAAAGTAAGAGAAATGACGTCATGTTGTGGCTCAGCTGTCAGGAAGTGTCTGAAGTTCCCAGGTTCTCTGTCGGGGGGGGGGCATCACGGAGTTTAATCCTTACTGTTTATTCTGACTCCAGCACCGATGTGAGTGATGACACTAATCAGACCCCCCCATATTCCTCCTCAGTTGTTTCAGTTGAGTTTGTCTTGGGGGGGGGGGGGGGGTGAACCGCTGTAATCTGAGGGTGTTTGAACCACACAGGTGCATTCTGGGAGGATTCCTCCTCCATCTTTTAGCGCCATGATGTTTGTTTCATCTGGAGTTTAAATTAGTGCTCTGGGGGGGGGGGGGTCTTAAAAATGTGCCACACCGACTCCTTTTACCCCTTTTTTGGGGTAAATCCATAAATCTGATGCTTTAGTGCTGGTGTCGTCTGCAGGATGGGGCCCCCCCAGGGGCAGAGGGGGGCGTGTGGGGCAGATGCAGTGGGGTCATTTTGACACAGGAGCCTCGATGGTCACACACGTTTGTGAACGTTTGAGCTCCAGATGCCCCCCCCAGCTGTCTGCCCCTTCCAGCCTGACCTTTGGTTCCTTTAGTGTGTTAGCGTGTTAGCGTGTTAGCGTCACTACCAGCGGCCAATCAGAGCAGAGGAGGTGGAGATGAACTGGTTTGATTTGTTCATTTATAGCGCTCTCAGCAGTGGGGGGGGGGTGTCCGGTTTCACACACCTGTTTGTAGCAACATTGTTCTGCTCAGATTCTCCTGTTAATCCCATCGGGGGGTAATCTCCTAATCTGTGACCAAAGCAGCAGCTGTGGGGCCAACAGCCAATCAGGAGGTTCAGGGGGTGGGGGGGCCGCGAGTCTGTGTACCGGCTGATCCATTACCAGGGTCTAAAACCAGAGGAATGACGTGTCCCACATGATGGGGGGGTCGGTGCAACGCTGGTGAGAACTGGTGAACGCTGGTGAACGCTGGTGAGCGCTGGTGAATGCTAATGAACGCTGGTGGACGCTAGAGAGTGCTGGTGAGCACTGGTGAACGCTGGTGAGCGCTGGTGAATGCTAATGAACGCTGGTGGACGCTGGTGAACGCTGGTGAGCGCTGGTGAATGCTAATGAACGCTGGTGAACGCTGGTGATCGCTGGTGAATGCTAATGAACGCTGGTGGACGCTGGTGAACGCTGGTGATCGCTGGTGAAGGCTAATGAATGCTGGTGGACGCTGGAGAGTGCTGGAGAGTGCTGGTGAGCACTGGTGAACGCTGGTGATCGTTGGTAAACGCTGGTGAATGCTAATGAACGCTGGTGGACGCTAGAGAGTGCTGGTGAGAACTGGTGAACGCTGGTGAGCGCTGGTGAACGCTGGTGAGCACTGGTGAATGCTGGTGATCGTTGGTAAACGCTGGTGAATGCTAATGAACGCTGGTGGACGCTACAGAGTGCTGCAGAGCACTGGTGAACGCTGGTGAGCGCTGGTGAATGCTAATGAACGCTGGTGAGTGCTGGTGAACGCTGGTGATCACTGGTGAAGGCTAATGAACGCTGGTGGACGCTAGAGAGTGCTGGTGAACGCTGGTGAGCGCTGGTGAATGCTAATGAACGCTGGTGGACGCGAGAGAGTGCTGTTGAGCACTGGTGAACGCTGGTGAGCGCTGGTGAATGCTGATGAACGCTGGTGGACGCTGGAGAGTGCTGGAGAGTGCTGATGAGCACTGGTGAACGCTGGTGAACGCTGGTGATCGTTGGTAAACGCTGGTGAATGCTAATGAACGCTGGTGGACGCTAGAGAGTGCTGGTGAGCACTGGTGAGCGCTGGTGAATGCTAATGAACGCTGGTGGACGCTGGTGAGTGCTGGTGAATGCTAATGAACGCTGGTGGACGCTGGTGAGTGCTGGTGAACGCTGGTGATCGCTGGTGAAGATTAATGAACGCTGGTGGACGCTGGAGAGTGCTGGAGAGTGCTGGTGAGCACTGGTGAACGCTGGTGAGCGCTGGTGAACACTGTGTCTCGGTAGAGGAGCAGCTCCATGTCTTCACACATGAATGTGTTTTTAGACACGATGGTGAACATCAGCTGTTCAGTCGTGAGCGTCACGTCGGCCGGTGGTCTGAACCGGTTCTGTTTTATTTTGGTAGGACTCCGTTCCACAGCCCTGTGCTGACGTATTTTATTGTGAAAGTCTGACGTGTAAATTCCTTGTTGTAGATTTGAATCACCATCAGATTCCCACAGAAACCAGTAAAACCAGTTGAACTTTTTACTGGGGCTAAAAATAAACCGGATGCAGTCGAGAAAAATTATTTGTTTTCTTCTTTATAAAGAAACTCGTTTTCACGTCTGAAGTTCTTTTGTTGTGAGATGATGTGTGTCACCAGCACCTGTGGTGTGTGTCACCAGCACCTGTGGTGTGTGTCACCAGCACCTGTGGTGTGTGTCACCAGCACCTCTGGTGTGTGTCACCAGCACCTGTGGTGTGTGTCACCAGCACCTCTGGTGTGTGTCACCAGCACCTCTGGTGTGTGTCACCAGCACCTCTGGTGTGTGTCACCAGCACCTGTGGTGTGTGTCACCAGCACCTGTGGTGTGTGTCACCAGCACCTCTGGTGTGTGTCACCAGCACCTCTGGTGTGTGTCACCAGCGGTGCTGGTGAGGAGCACACTGGAACGTATTCAAACTGGTTTAAACAAACTTTTAAAGTCGCTGCACCTTTCGATTCAGAATTCTTTTTTTCTGATTGTCTGAAAAGTTTTGCTGTTGTTTCCATGGCAACGTGACTTTAAGGTCAGTCTGAGGTGTGGTCACCTTGTCGGGACACCATCTGACAAACTGCATTCCTGCATCACCACACCTGACACACGCGTGTGGAACATGACAGCTGGACCTTTGATGATTTGATTTGATTGAGTTTCGTGTGGTTTCCGTGACAACATTGTGCATGGATACACAGATTCACCAGGATGGAGTGAACTTGTTGGGGTTATCCCTCAGTCTGATCTGCAGCTTCTCTCCTGTTTGTGGGTTCAGTTTATTTTCATCATGGGGGGGTTTGTTGGTTCAGTTCGGTAAAGATCTCATCATTAATGACAGACACTGTCCCCCCCCAGTCAGATTCATGATGAAGACTCTGCTGCTCCTGGACGAATCACGAGGCTCCTGCTCTCTGATTGGTTGGCTGCTGGTGTCTTCAGAGAGCAGGAAGCGTGACGCTGATGGTGAACCTGTGGTGCAGCGTCAACACGTTTCTCTGCAGGCCTCCAGTTAAAGTTGTCCTTCTGGTTCCTGGATCACGTGACGCCGCACCGGTACGCTGGCGTGGATCCATCCAGCCCCCAGCGGGGGGGTGGGTTCTGACCTGCAGAATCAACAGGAGAACTTTGTTCCCCGTCGACTGATTCCTCGTTCACGGCTCATTTACAGTTTAATCCAGTTCAGATTAAAAGTAGAGCCGCTCGATGTAGTGATGGGATTAGAATAACACACACACACACACACACACACACACACACACACACACACACACACACACACACACACACACACAAACATCAGGTTTCCTTTGTTCTCTTGGCTCAGCTTTTTACTGCATCAGATTCACTGATGACCTCAGTCCATCCTCATGTTTGTTTTTACCGGAACACAGGAAGTAAATGACAGGAATATAATCCTGCTATATAATCCTGTTGTTGGTGACGGACGTCTGAACGGTGTGAGACTTCCAGATTCACCTCTGGACAGTAGATATATAGTCCCATACGGAATGTACGAGTTTAATCTGTGACTGAGCTCTTTAAAATATCTGAAATCAGTGTAATCCGGTCCAGTCTTGTAAAAAAAGCCCCAATTCCTCTAAATTATGAAGAAAAAACATTTTTCTCAACCAACAGACATTCAGACTTTACGTGTGTATAATTCATTTTATATAAGTTACGTAAACAATGCCAGCTCACATTTAACCCCCACACTGTCCCGGCCCCAGAGAGCCAACCAAGAACCACACTGTTCCAGCGCCACGGAGCTGATGGGACGTTTTCTGGTCCGAACTTTTCCTGTTTGTGTTGACCTGTGTTCAGACAGGCTGCAGGTCTTTAAGCTAGAAGTCCTTTGGAAACACGTCTCACACCCAACCACAATGTTGGATCGTATTTGCTGGAACCCTGCAGCCATTATGATGGAGAATCGTGTTTAGGGGAGTTATATAACAAACACTGGTGTTAGATGTGAGCAGTGGTGTCTGCACAAGTAGATTTATATAGATCATCAATTCCATTGTGAATCTGCAGGAGTCCTGGTGAATAAATATTGATGAATAATGACAAGCGGCTGCTAATGTCCGTGTTAATGCTCTAGTGGTGCTGATGGAAGCCAGACTGTTCGGGGTTAATGATGGAGCAGATCTCAGTCTGTGGAACCACTTCTGAGTGGAGGTCCATCCAGTGTGTGAACAGATACCTGTCAGTGCTTCATACTCGTTCACTAGTACCTGTAATTAAACGTGTCCGACCAGCAGCTTCTCCTCAGTTTCATTCTGACAGGAGATGAAACACTAGTGCACACTGTTGGTTCAAATGGGGGCGTCGCCCTCCAGCCGCTGGTTTGTCTGCCATCGCCCTGATTGGTGGAAAAGTTAGCAGCTGAAGCTACGGCAGTGTGGTAGCATCAATGTAAATAGTTTAGGTAGTCATCAACCATTCCATTAACCAACGTTCATACATACGAACAAACACGCTGCCGTCCTGCAGTTCCCCCTCCTGCCACAACCCCCCGGGGGCAGCACTGCTGCATTCACTCGTCCCCCCCTCTTGTTGTCTGTTGTCTGTTAGCATCTCACTGGTGTCATTCAGCGCGTTATAAATAAAGTTGGCTTGACTCTGACTGTTGGAGGAGAGTTCCTGGAAGTGTTTTGTTCTTTTTCTCCTCAAGGATTAAATGATCAGGATTAAAGTTTACAGTAAATTAATCTGGATTAAAATAATCATGTGAACCACGAGTGATGCTTAACGGTACATACCGGAACTAAACGTACGTATTTTAATATGATTATGTTTATTGTACTGCAATATTATGAGCTTTTAACAGTAATAGAAAAGTATTCCAGATCATGGAATACTAACATTCGAGATATTAGTTACATTACAGTACTACATAAAGTTACATTACAGTACTACATAAAGTTACATTACAGTACTACATAAGGCTACATTACAGTACTACATAAAGTTACATTACAGTACTACAGGATTTTATTTATGTTGTGTTGTTTTAATGTCCTTTAATTATTTCTGGTCAGTCTGAGGGAATAGAACTTTAGTATTTACAGTAGTAATGACATTAGTATTTACAGTAGTAATGACATTAGTATTTACAGTAGTAATGACATGACTTTAGTAGTTACAGTAGTAATGACATTAGTATTTACAGTAGTAATGACATGACTTTAGTAGTTACAGTAGTAATGACATTACTTTGGTATTTACAGTAGTAATGACATTACTTTAGTAGTTACAGTAGTAATGACATGACTTTAGTAGTTACAGTAGTAATGACATGACTTTAGTAGTTACAGTAGTAATGACATTAGTATTTACAGTAGTAATGACATTAGTATTTACAGTAGTTATGACATGACTTTAGTAGTTACAGTAGTAATGACATTAGTATTTACAGTAGTAATGACATGACTTTAGTAGTTACAGTAGTAATGACATTACTTTGGTATTTACAGTAGTAATGACATTACTTTAGTAGTTACAGTAGTAATGACATGACTTTAGTAGTTACAGTAGTAATGACATGACTTTAGTAGTTACAGAAGTAATGACATTAGTATTTACAGTAGTAATGACATTAGTATTTACAGTAGTAATGACATGACTTTAGTAGTTACAGTAGTAATGACATGACTTTAGTAGTTACAGTAGTAATGACATGACTTTAGTAGTTACAGTAGTAATGACATTAGTATTTACAGTAGTAATGACATGACTTTAGTATTTACAGTAGTAATGACATTAGTATTTACAGTAGTAATGACATTAGTATTTACAGTAGTAATGACATGACTTTAGTAGTTACAGTAGTAATGACATTAGTATTTACAATAGTAATGACATGACTTTAGTAGTTACAGTAGTAATGACATTACTTTGGTATTTACAGTAGTAATGACATTACTTTAGTAGTTACAGTAGTAATGACATTACTTTAGTAGTTACAGTAGTAATGACATGACTTTAGTAGTTACAGTAGTAATGACATGACTTTAGTATTTACAGTAGTAATGACATTAGTATTTACAGTAGTAATGACATGACATTAGTATTTACAGTAGTAATGACATGACTTTAGTAGTTACAGTAGTAATGACATTAGTATTTACAGTAGTAATGACATTAGTATTTACAGTAGTAATGACATGACTTTAGTATTTACAGTAGTAATGACATTAGTATTTACAGTAGTAATGACATGACTTTAGTAGTTAAAGTAGTAATGACATTACTTTAGTATTTACAGTAGTAATGACGTTAGTATTTACAGTAGTAATGACATTAGTATTTACAGTAGTAATGACATGACATTAGTATTTACAGTAGTAATGACATGACTTTTGTAGTTACAGTAGTAATGACATGACTTTGGCAGTTACAGTAGTAATGACATGACTTTGGCAGTTACAGTAGTAATGACATGACTTTTGTAGTTACAGTAGTAATGACATGACTTTGGTAGTTACAGTAGTAATGACATGACTTTGGTAGTTACAGTAGTAATGACATTACTTTGGTAGTTACAGTAGTAATGACATTACTTTAGTATTTACAGTAGTAATGACATTAGTATTTACAGTAGTAATGACATGACTTTAGTATTTACAGTAGTAATGACATTAGTATTTACAGTAGTAATGACATGACTTTAGTAGTTAAAGTAGTAATGACATTACTTTAGTATTTACAGTAGTAATGACGTTAGTATTTACAGTAGTAATGACATTAGTATTTACAGTAGTAATGACATGACATTAGTAGTTACAGTAGTAATGACATGACTTTTGTAGTTACAGTAGTAATGACATGACTTTGGCAGTTACAGTAGTAATGACATGACTTTGGCAGTTACAGTAGTAATGACATGACTTTGGCAGTTACAGTAGTAATGACATGACTTTGGTAGTTACAGTAGTAATGACATGACTTTGGTAGTTACAGTAGTAATGACATGACTTTGGTAGTTACAGTAGTAATGACATTACTTTAGTATTTACAGTAGTAATGACATTACTTTAGTATTTATAGTAGTAATGACATTACTTTGGTATTTACAGTAGTAATGACATGACTTTGGTATTTACAGTAGTAATGACATTACTTTAGTAGTTACAGTAGTAATGACATTACTTTGGTAGTTACAGTAGTAATGACATTACTTTGGTATTTACAGTAGTAATGACATTACTTTAGTAGTTACAGTAGTAATGACATTACTTTGGTAGTTACAGTAGTAATGACATGACTTTAGTATTTACAGTAGTAATGACATTAGTATTTACAGTAGTAATGACATGACTTTAGTAGTTACAGTAGTAATGACATTACTTAAGTATTTACAGTAGTAATGACATTAGTATTTACAGTAGTAATGACATTACTTTAGTAGTTACAGTAGTAATGACATGACTTTAGTATTTACAGTAGTAATGACATTAGTATTTACAATGTAGCCGCAAGAGGGCACAAGCCAGTGTCTTATTGTGCCGGTCCCAAGCCCGGATAAATACAGAGGGTTGCGTCAGGAAGGGCATCCGGCGTAAAACTTTTGCCAAATCAAAGATGCGAATCAAACATATGACTTCCATACCGGATCGGTCGAGGCCCGGGTTAACAACGACCGCCATCGGCGCTGTTGACCTACAGGGCGCCGGTGGAAATTGGATTACTGTTGGTCGAAGAAGGAGAGGAGGAAAGTGCGTTCGCACGAAGAAAGAGAAGAGGAGCGCCAAGAGTATAGGACTAAGAGTAGGGACGTTGAATGTTGGAACTATGACAGGAAAAGGTAGAGAGTTGGTCGACATGATGCAGAGGAGGAAGGTAGACATACTGTGTGTCCAGGAGACCAGGTGGAAAGGTAGCAAGGCTAGAAGTTTAGGAGCAGGGTTCAAGTTGTTCTATCATGGTGTAGATAGGAAGAGAAATGGAGTAGGAGTTATCTTGAAGGAGGAGTTTGTTAGGAATGTCCTGGAGGTAAAAAGAGTGTCGGATAGAGTGATGAGTCTGAAGCTAGAAATAGAAGGTGTGATGTTCAATGTTGTTAGTGGGTATGCCCCACAGGTAGGATGTGAGCTGGAGGAGAAGGAGAAATTCTGGTTGGACTTTGATGAAGTGATGCAGAGCATACCTAGAAGTGAGAGAGTTGTCATCGGTGCAGACTTCAATGGACATGTTGGTGCAGGTAACAGAGGTGATGAGGAAGTGATGGGCAGGTTTGGTATCCAGGAGAGGAACGCAGAAGGACAGATGGTAGTTGACTTTGCAAAAAGGATGGAAATGGCTGTAGTGAATACTTTTTTCCAGAAGAGGCAGGAACATAGGGTGACCTATAAGAGTGGTGGTAGGAGCACACAGGTAGACTACATCTTGTGTAGACGATGTAACCTGAAGGAGATCAGTGACTGCAAAGTAGTGGTAGGCGAGAGTGTAGCCAAACAGCATAGAATGGTGGTGTGTAGGATGACTCTGGTGGTGAGGAAGATGAAGAGGACAAAGACAGAGCAGAAGACGAAATGGTGGAAGCTAAAAAAGGAAGAGTGTTGCATGACCTTTAGGAAGGAGTTAAGACAGGCTCTGGGTGGTCAGGAGGTGCTTCCAGATGACTGGACAACTACAGCTAATGTGATCAGGGAGACAGGTAGGAGAGTATTTGGTGTGTCATCTGGAAGGAAAGTAGATAAGGAGACTTGGTGGTGGAATGAGGAGGTACAGGAGTGTATACAAAGAAAGAGGTTAGCTAAGAAGAAGTGGGACACTGAGAGGACTGAGGAGAGTAGACAGGAGTACAGGGAGATACAGCGTAAGGTGAAGGTAGAGGTAGCAAAGGCCAAACAAGAAGCTTATGATGACTTGTATGCTAGGTTGGACAGTAAGGAGGGAGAGACTGATCTATACAGGCTGGCAAGACAGAGAGATAGAGATGGGAAGGACGTGCAGCAGGTTAGGGTGATTAAGGATAGGGATGGAAGTCTATTGACAGGTGCCAGCAGTGTGATGGGAAGATGGAAAGAGTACTTTGAGGAGTTGATGAACGTGGAAAATGAGAGAGAACAAAGACTAGAAGAGGTGACTGTTGTGGACCAGGATGTAGCAAAGATTAGCCAGGATGAAGTGAGGAGAGCACTGAAGAGGATGAAGAGTGGAAAGGCAGTCGGTCCTGATGATATACCTGTAGAGGTTTGGAAGTGTCTAGGAGAGGTGGCAGTAGAGTTTCTGACTGGGTTGTTCAACAGGATCTTAGATAGTGAGAAGATGCCTGAGGAGTGGAGGAGAAGTGTGCTGGTGCCCATATTTAAGAACAAGGGAGATGTGCAGAGTTGTGGCAACTACAGAGGAATAAAGCTGATGAGCCATACAATGAAGTTATGGGAAAGAGTAGTGGAAGCTAGACTAAGGGCAGAAGTGAGCATTTGTGAGCAGCAGTATGGTTTCATGCCAAAAAAGAGTACTACAGATGCAGTATTTGCTTTGAGGATGTTGATAGAGAAGTACAGAGAAGGCCAGAGGGAGCTGCATTGTGTTTTTGTAGATCTGGAGAAAGCTTATGACAGGGTGCCCAGAGAGGAACTGTGGTATTGTATGAGGAAGTCTGGAGTGTCAGAGAAGTATGTTAGAGCGGTGCAGGACATGTATGAGGACTGTAAGACAGTGGTGAGGTGTGCTGTAGGTGTGACAGAGGAGTTCAAGGTGGAGGTGGGACTGCATCAGGGATCAGCTCTGAGCCCCTTCTTGTTCGCTATGGTGATGGACAGGCTGACAGACGAGGTTAGACAGGAATCTCCATGGACTATGATGTTTGCAGATGACATTGTGATCTGCAGTGAGAGTAGGGACGAGGTGGAGGAGAAGCTAGAGAGGTGGAGGTTTGCCCTGGAAAGGAGAGGAATGAAGGTTAGCCGCAGTAAGACAGAGTACATGTGTGTGAATGAGAGGGACCCAAGTGGAAGAGTGAGGTTACAGGGAGAAGAGATCAAGAAGGTGGAGGATTTTAAGTACTTGGGGTCAACAGTCCAGAGCAATGGAGAGTGGGGAAAAGAGGTGAAGAAGCGTGTCCAGGCAGGATGGAATGGGTGGAGGAAAGTGTCAGGTGTGATGTGTGATAGAAGAGTTTCAGCTAAAATGAAAGGAAAGGTGTACAAAACTGTGGTGAGACCAGCAATGTTGTTTGGCCTAGAGACAGTGTCACTGAGGAAAAGACAGGAGGCAG
This sequence comes from Antennarius maculatus, assembly GCA_013358685.1. Lineage (NCBI taxonomy): Eukaryota > Metazoa > Chordata > Actinopteri > Lophiiformes > Antennariidae > Antennarius > Antennarius maculatus. Next base: position 81,695 of record JABVMC010000075.1, on the reverse strand, counting down.
AGCTGGAGGTAGCAGAGATGAAGATGCTGAGGTTCTCTCTGGGAGTGACCAGGAAGGATAGGATCAGGAATGAGTACATCAGAGGGACAGCACATGTTAGAGGTTTTGGAGATAAAGTCAGAGAGGCCAGACTGAGATGGTTTGGACATGTCCAGAGGAGAGATAGTGAATATATTGGTAGAAGGATGCTGAGTTTTGAACTGCCAGGCAGGAGGCCTAGAGGAAGACCAAAGAGGAGGTTTATGGATGTAGTGAAAGAGGACATGAAGGTAGTTGGTGTGAGAGAAGAGGATGCAAAGGACAGGGTTAGATGGAGGCGGTTGATTCGCTGTGGCGACCCCTGAAGGGAAAAGCCAAAAGGAAAAGAAGAATGACATTAGTATTTACAGTAGTAATGACATTACTTTAGTAGTTACAATAGTAATGACTTTAGTATTTACAGTAGTAATGACATTAGTATTTACAGTAGTAATGACATGACATTAGTATTTACAGTAGTAATGACATGACTTTAGTAGTTACAGTAGTAATGACATTAGTATTTACAGTAGTAATGACATTAGTATTTACAGTAGTAATGACATGACTTTAGTATTTACAGTAGTAATGACATTAGTATTTACAGTAGTAATGACATGACTTTAGTAGTTAAAGTAGTAATGACATTACTTTAGTATTTACAGTAGTAATGACGTTAGTATTTACAGTAGTAATGACATTAGTATTTACAGTAGTAATGACATGACATTAGTATTTACAGTAGTAATGACATGACTTTAGTAGTTACAGTAGTAATGACATTAGTATTTACAGTAGTAATGACATTAGTATTTACAGTAGTAATGACATGACTTTATTATTTACAGTAGTAATGACATTAGTATTTACAGTAGTAATGACATGACTTTAGTAGTTAAAGTAGTAATGACATTACTGTAGTATTTACAGTAGTAACGACATTACTGTAGTATTTACAGTAGTAACGACATTACTGTAGTATTTACAGTAGTAATGACATTACTTTAGTAGTTACAGTAGTAATGACATTACTTTAGTAGTTACAGTAGTAATGACATTACTTTGGTATTTACAGTAGTAATGACATTACTTTAGTAGTTACAGTAGTAATGACATTACTTTAGTAGTTACAGTAGTAATGACATTACTTTGGTAGTTACAGTAGTAATTACATTACTTTGGTATTTACAGTAGTAATGACATTACTTTAGTAGTTACAGTAGTAATGACATTACTTTAGTAGTTACAGTAGTAATGACATTACTTTGGTATTTACAGTAGTAATGACATTACTTTGGTATTTACAGTAGTAATGACATTACTTTAGTAGTTACAGTAGTAATGTCATTACTTTAGTAGTTACAGTAGTAATGACATTACTTTGGTATTTACAGTAGTAATGACATTACTTTAGTATTTACAGTAGTAATGACATTACTTTAGTAGTTACAGTAGTAATGACATTACTTTGGTATTTACAGTAGTAATGACATTACTTTGGTAGTTACAGTAGTAATGACATTACTTTGGTATTTACAGTAGTAATGACATTACTTTTGTAGTTACAGTAGTAATGACATTACTTTGGTTTTTACAGTAGTAATGACATTACTTTGGTAGTTACAGTAGTAATGACATTACTTTAGTATTTACAGTAGTAATGACATTACTTTGGTAGTTACAGTAGTAATGACATTACTTTGGTATTTACAGTAGTAATGACATTACTTTAGTAGTTACAGTAGTAATGACATTACTTTAGTAGTGCCAGTAGTAATGACATTACTTTAGTAGTTACAGTAGTAATGACATTACTTTAGTAGTTACAGTAGTAATGACATTACTTTGGTATTTACAGTAGTAATGACATTACTTTGGTAGTTACAGTAGTAATGACATTACTTTGGTAGTTACAGTAGTAATGACATTACTTTGGTATTTACGGTAGTAATGACATTACTTTGGTATTTACAGTAGTAATGACATTACTTTGGTATTTACAGTAGTAATGACATTACTTTAGTAGTTACAGTAGTAATGACATTACTTTAGTAGTTACAGTAGTAATGACATTACTTTGGTATTTACAGTAGTAATGACATTACTTTAGTAGTTACAGTAGTAATGACATTACTTTAGTAGTTACAGTAGTAATGACATTACTTTAGTAGTTACAGTAGTAATGACATGACTTTGGTATTTACAGTAGTAATGACATTACTTTAGTATTTACAGTAGTAATGACATTACTTTAGTAGTTACAGTAGTAATGACATTACTTTAGTAGTTACAGTAGTAATGACATTACTTTGGTATTTACAGTAGTAATGACATGACTTTAGTATTTACAGTAGTAATGACATTAGTATTTACAGTAGTAATGACATGACTTTAGTAGTTAAAGTAGTAATGACATTACTTTAGTATTTACAGTAGTAATGACGTTAGTATTTACAGTAGTAATGACATTAGTATTTACAGTAGTAATGACATGACATTAGTAGTTACAGTAGTAATGACATGACTTTGGTAGTTACAGTAGTAATGACATGACTTTGGCAGTTACAGTAGTAATGACATGACTTTGGAAGTTACAGTAGTAATGACATGACTTTGGCAGTTACAGTAGTAATGACATGACTTTGGTAGTTACAGTAGTAATGACATGACTTTGGTAGTTACAGTAGTAATGACATTACTTTGGTAGTTACAGTAGTAATGACATTACTTTAGTATTTACAGTAGTAATGACATTACTTTAGTATTTACAGTAGTAATGACATTACTTTGGTATTTACAGTAGTAATGACATGACTTTGGTATTTACAGTAGTAATGACATTACTTTAGTAGTTACAGTAGTAATGACATTACTTTGGTAGTTACAGTAGTAATGACATTACTTTAGTATTTACAGTAGTAATGACATTACTTTAGTAGTTACAGTAGTAATGACATTACTTTAGTAGTTACAGTAGTAATGACATTACTTTAGTAGTTACAGTAGTAATGACATTACTTTGGTAGTTACAGTAGTAATGACATTACTTTGGTATTTACAGTAGTAATGACATTACTTTAGTAGTTACAGTAGTAATGACATTACTTTAGTAGTTACAGTAGTAATGACATTACTTTGGTATTTACAGTAGTAATGACATTACTTTGGTATTTACAGTAGTAATGACATTACTTTAGTAGTTACAGTAGTAATGACATTACTTTAGTAGTTACAGTAGTAATGACATTACTTTGGTATTTACAGTAGTAATGACATTACTTTAGTAGTTACAGTAGTAATGACATTACTTTAGTAGTTACAGTAGTAATGACATTACTTTGGTATTTACAGTAGTAATGACATTACTTTGGTAGTTACAGTAGTAATGACATTACTTTGGTATTTACAGTAGTAATGACATTACTTTAGTAGTTACAGTAGTAATGACATTACTTTGGTTTTTACAGTAGTAATGACATTACTTTGGTAGTTACAGTAGTAATGACATTACTTTAGTATTTACAGTAGTAATGACATTACTTTGGTAGTTACAGTAGTAATGACATTACTTTGGTATTTACAGTAGTAATGACATTACTTTAGTAGTTACAGTAGTAATGACATTACTTTAGTATTTACAGTAGTAATGACATTACTTTAGTAGTTACAGTAGTAATGACATTACTTTAGTAGTTACAGTAGTAATGACATTACTTTGGTATTTACAGTAGTAATGACATTACTTTAGTAGTTACAGTAGTAATGACATTACTTTGGTAGTTACAGTAGTAATGACATTACTTTGGTATTTACAGTAGTAATGACATTACTTTGGTATTTACAGTAGTAATGACATTACTTTGGTATTTACAGTAGTAATGACATTACTTTAGTAGTTACAGTAGTAATGACATTACTTTGGTATTTACAGTAGTAATGACATTACTTTAGTAGTTACAGTAGTAATGACATTACTTAAATAGTTACAGTAGTAATGACATGACTTTGGTATTTACAGTAGTAATGACATTACTTTAGTATTTACAGTAGTAATGACATTACTTTAGTAGTTACAGTAGTAATGACATTACTTTAGTAGTTACAGTAGTAATGACATTACTTTTGTATTTACAGTAGTAATGACATGACTTTAGTATTTACAGTAGTAATGACATTAGTATTTACAGTAGTAATGACATGACTTTAGTAGTTAAAGTAGTAATGACATTACTTTAGTATTTACAGTAGTAATGACGTTAGTATTTACAGTAGTAATGACATTAGTATTTACAGTAGTAATGACATGACTTTAGTAGTTACAGTAGTAATGACATGACTTTGGTAGTTACAGTAGTAATGACATGACTTTGGCAGTTACAGTAGTAATGACATGACTTTGGCAGTTACAGTAGTAATGACATGACTTTGGCAGTTACAGTAGTAATGACATGACTTTTGTAGTTACAGTAGTAATGACATGACTTTGGTAGTTACAGTAGTAATGACATTACTTTGGTAGTTACAGTAGTAATGACATTACTTTAGTATTTACAGTAGTAATGACATTACTTTAGTATTTATAGTAGTAATGACATTACTTTGGTATTTACAGTAGTAATGACATGACTTTGGTATTTACAGTAGTAATGACATTACTTTAGTAGTTACAGTAGTAATGACATTACTTTGGTAGTTACAGTAGTAATGACATTACTTTGGTATTTACAGTAGTAATGACATTACTTTAGTAGTTACAGTAGTAATGACATTAGTATTTACAGTAGTAATGACATGACTTTAGTAGTTACAGTAGTAATGACATTACTTAAGTATTTACAGTAGTAATGACATTAGTATTTACAGTAGTAATGACATTACTTTAGTAGTTACAGTAGTAATGACATGACTTTAGTATTTACAGTAGTAATGACATTAGTATTTACAGTAGTAATGACATTACTTTAGTAGTTACAATAGTAATGACTTTAGTATTTACAGTAGTAATGACATTAGTATTTACAGTAGTAATGACATGACATTAGTATTTACAGTAGTAATGACATGACTTTGGTAGTTACAGTAGTAATGACATTAGTATTTACAGTAGTAATGACTTTAGTATTTACAGTAGTAATGACATGACTTTAGTATTTACAGTAGTAATGACATTAGTATTTACAGTAGTAATGACATGACTTTAGTAGTTAAAGTAGTAATGACATTACTTTAGTATTTACAGTAGTAATGACGTTAGTATTTACAGTAGTAATGACATTAGTATTTACAGTAGTAATGACATGACATTAGTATTTACAGTAGTAATGACATGACTTTAGTAGTTACAGTAGTAATGACATTACTATTTACAGTAGTAATGACATTAGTATTTACAGTAGTAATGACATGACTTTAGTATTTACAGTAGTAATGACATTAGTATTTACAGTAGTAATGACATGACTTTAGTAGTTAAAGTAGTAATGACATTACTGTAGTATTTACAGTAGTAACGACATTACTGTAGTATTTACAGTAGTAACGACATTACTGTAGTATTTACAGTAGTAATGACATTACTTTAGTAGTTACAGTAGTAATGACATTACTTTAGTAGTTACAGTAGTAATGACATTACTTTGGTATTTACAGTAGTAATGACATTACTTTGGTAGTTACAGTAGTAATGACATTACTTTGGTATTTACAGTAGTAATGACATTACTTTAGTAGTTACAGTAGTAATGACATTACTTTTGTTTTTACAGTAGTAATGACATTACTTTGGTAGTTACAGTAGTAATGACATTACTTTGGTATTTACAGTAGTAATGACATTACTTTAGTAGTTACAGTAGTAATGACATTACTTTAGTATTTACAGTAGTAATGACATTACTTTAGTAGTTACAGTAGTAATGACATTACTTTAGTAGTTACAGTAGTAATGACATTACTTTGGTATTTACAGTAGTAATGACATTACTTTAGTAGTTACAGTAGTAATGACATTACTTTAGTAGTTACAGTAGTAATGACATTACTTTAGTAGTTACAGTAGTAATGACATTACTTTTGTATTTACAGTAGTAATGACATTACTTTGGTATTTACAGTAGTAATGACATTACTTTGGTATTTACACTAGTAATGACATTACTTTAGTAGTTACAGTAGTAATGACATTACTTTAGTAGTTACAGTAGTAATGACATTACTTTAGTAGTTACAGTAGTAATGACATTACTTTGGTAGTTACAGTAGTAATGACATTACTTTAGTAGTTACAGTAGTAATGACATTACTTTAGTAGTTACAGTAGTAATGACATGACTTTGGTATTTACAGTAGTAATGACATGACTTTAGTATTTACAGTAGTAATGACATTACTTTAGTAGTTACAGTAGTAATGACATTACTTTAGTAGTTACAGTAGTAATGACATTACTTTGGTATTTACAGTAGTAATGACATTACTTTGGTATTTACAGTAGTAATGACATTACTTTAGTAGTTACAGTAGTAATGACATTATTTTGGTATTTACAGTAGTAATGACATTACTTTGGTAGTTACAGTAGTAATGACATTACTTTGGTATTTACAGTAGTAATGACATTACTTTAGTAGTTACAGTAGTAATGACATTACTTTGGTTTTTACAGTAGTAATGACATTACTTTGGTAGTTACAGTAGTAATGACATTACTTTGGTATTTACAGTAGTAATGACATTACTTTGGTAGTTACAGTAGTAATGACATTACTTTGGTAGTTACAGTAGTAATGACATTACTTTGGTAGTTACAGTAGTAATGACATTACTTTGGTAGTTACAGTAGTAATGACATTACTTTGGTATTTACAGTAGTAATGACATTACTTTAGTAGTTACAGTAGTAATGACATTACTTTGGTAGTTACAGTAGTAATGACATTACTTTAGTAGTTACAGTAGTAATGACATTACTTTAGTATTTACAGTAGTAATGACATTACTTTAGTAGTTACAGTAGTAATGACATTACTTTAGTAGTTACAGTAGTAATGACATAATGAACACAGCCTCTGGGAACCAGTTTTGTTTGTAAGTTGAGGACTATCTCAGGTGGAGGATCTGGAACACTTTTGTTTGTTTGTATTAAACAGTAATAGTTAATTTTTTATTAACTGATCAATAGTTTTGTATTAATTGCTGCAGCTCTATTTTAACTGCATCTGATCAATAATTTAACGACATGGATGACAAACAGGTCTGGACGGCCGTCCTGACAGGTAAATCCATCGTATGTTAAACTGATATCTGTTATTGATCATATGTGGTGCTGAAGTTTTGGGCTGGAATCGATCCTACAGGTGTTGGGGGCGGGGGGGGGTTATTCACATCAGGGATCAGTTCTGTTAAACATCCATGAATTTGGAACGAAGCTGAAGGAGTTAATCGTCAATACCTAATCAATAGATCCTGATAGGTTCTTTAAGGTGTCCAGCGTGTCTCTGGTGTTCGTCTGCTGCCTGTTCCATCACTTTCACTGACCGTCTTGACTTATTGACTGTAATGTGCTGTCGGACAGAACCCCCGCTGCCCCGCTTAGACCCCTGGATGGGGCTGGGGGGCCGGGGGGGGGCGGGGATCGACAGGTTCGTAAATAGTTCCTCCCCAGGCAGCGTGATAGACTCAGCATGTGTTTGTGAGCCCTGGAATGAATTGATAGCGTGATGCAGGAGCCGCTCTGTGGGTCCATCAGAGATCTGCTGAACAATCAGTGCCACAGCTGATGTACGAGCTGCCCCCACCTCTCCAGCAAAGCCCTCTAATGAAGCCCCCGCAGGACTAATGTCTGCCCAGGATCATTTGCATCCAGACCAACAGATAAATCTCCAGCAGCGGCTAAAGACAATCTGACTTCCACTCAGAATCAAACACGACTTCATCGTTCTTCATCGTTCTTCATCGTTCTTCATCGTTCTTCATCGTTCTTCATCGCTCTGACCTGTTCTTCATCGTTCTTCATCGTTCTTCATCGTTCTTCATCGTTCTTCATCGTTCTTCATCGTTCTTCATCGCTCTTCATCGTTCTTCATCGCTCTTCATCGTTCTTCATCGCTCTTCATCGTTCTTCATCGTTCTTCATCGTTCTTCATCGTTCTTCATCGTTCTTCATCGTTCTTCATCGTTCTTCATCGCTCTTCATCGTTCTTCATCGCTCTTCATCGTTCTTCATCGCTCTTCATCGCTCTGACCCGTTCTTCATCGTTCTTCATCGCTCTTCATCGTTCTTCATCGCTCTTCATCGTTCTTCATCGTTCTTCATCGTTCTTCATCGTTCTTCATCGTTCTTCATCACTCTGACCCGTTCTTCATCGTTCTTCATCGTTCTTCATCGCTCTTCATCGTTCTTCATCGTTCTTCATCGTTCTTCATCGTTCTTCATCGTTCTTCATCGTTCTTCATCGCTCTTCATCGCTCTGACCCGTTCTTCATCGCTCTTCATCGTTCTTCATCACTCTTCATCGCTCTTCATCACTCTTCATCGTTCTTCATCGTTCTTCATCGTTCTTCATCGTTCTTCATCATTCTTCATCGT
>JABVMC010000075.1:65000-67590 GCA_013358685.1 Antennarius maculatus | reverse complement strand
TATCAGGTGTGTGTGTGTATCAGGTGTGTGTGTGTGTGTGTATCAGGTGTGTGTGGTGTGTATCAGGTGTGTATCAGGTGTGTGTGTGGTGGTTGTATAAGGTGTGTGTGTGTGTGGTATAAGTGTGTCAGGTGTCGGTTTTGTGGTGGTGTGTGGTGTATCAGGTGTGTATCAGGTGTGTGTCAGGAGTGTGTGTGTGTGTCAGGTGTGTGTGTGTGTGGTGTATCAGGTGTTGTGTATTATCAGGTGTGTGTGTGTGTATCAGGTGTGTGTCAGGTGTGTGTGTGTGTGTGTGTGTATCAGGTGTGTGTGTGTGTGTGTATCAGGTGTGTGTGTGTGTGTGTATCAGGTATGTGTGTGTGTGTGTATCAGGTGTGTGTGTGTGTGTATCAGGTGTGTGTGTGTGTGTGTGTATCAGGTGTGTGTGTGTGTGTGTGTCAGGTGTGTGTGTGTGTGTGTGTATCAGGTGTGTGTGTGTGTGTGTGTATCAGGTGTGTGTGTGTATCAGGTGTGTGTCAGGTGTGTGTGTATCAGGTGTGTGTCAGGTGTGTGTCAGGTGTGTGTGTGTGTGTGTGTATCAGGTGTGTGTGTGTGTGTGTGTATCAGGTGTGTGTCAGGTGTGTGTGTGTGTGTGTCAGGTGTGTGTGTGTGTGTGTGTATCAGGTGTGTGTCAGGAGTGTGTGTGTGTCAGGTGTGTGTGTGTGTGTGTGTATCAGGTGTGTGTCAGGAGTGAGTGTGTGTGTGTGTGTGTATCAGGTGTGTGTCAGGAGTGTGTGTGTGTATCAGGTGTGCGTGTGTATCAGGTGTGTGTGTATCAGGTGTGTGTCAGGAGTGTGTGTGTGTGTGTGTGTATCAGGTGTGTGTCAGGAGTGTGTGTGTGTGTGTGTGTGTGTATCAGGTGTGTGTCAGGAGTGTGTGTGTGTGTGTATCAGGTGTGTGTCAGGAGTGTGTGTGTGTGTCAGGTGTGTGTGTGTGTGTGTATCAGGTGTGTGTCAGGAGTGTGTGTGTGTATCAGGTGTGTGTGTGTATCAGGTGTGTATCAGGTGTGTGTGTGTATCAGGTGTGTATCAGGTGTGTGTGTGTGTATCAGGTGTGTGTGTGTATCAGGTGTGTATCAGGTGTGTATCAGGTGTGTGTGTGTATCAGGTGTGTATCAGGTGTGTGTGTGTATCAGGTGTGTATCAGGTGTGTGTGTGTATCAGGTGTTTATCAGGTGTGTATCAGGTGTGTGTGTGTATCAGGTGTGTATCAGGTGTGTGTGTGTGTATCAGGTTTGTGTGTGTGTATCAGGTGTGTGTGTGTGTATCAGGTGTGTGTATCAGGTGTGTATCAGGTGTGTGTGTGTGTGTATCAGGTTTGTGAGTGTGTATCAGGTGTGTGTGTGTGTGTATCAGGTGTGTGTATCAGGTGTGTGTGTGTATCAGGTGTGTGTCAGGTGTGTGTGTGTGTATCAGGTGTGTATCAGGTGTGTATCAGGTGTGTGTGTGTATCAGGTGTGTATCAGGTGTGTGTGTGTATCAGGTGTGTGTGTATCAGGTGTGTGTGTGTGTATCAGGAGTGCGTGTGTATCAGGTGTGTGTGTATTAGGTGTGTGTCAGGAGTGTGTGTGTGTGTGTGTGTGTGTGTATCAGGTGTGTGTCAGGAGTGTGTGTGTGTGTGTATCAGGTGTGTGTCAGGAGTGTGTGTGTGTGTGTATCAGGTGTATGTCAGGAGTGTGTGTGTGTGTGTCAGGTGTGTGTGTGTGTGTGTATCAGGTGTGTGTCAGGAGTGTGTGTGTGTATCAGGTGTGTATCAGGTGTGTGTGTGTATCAGGTGTGTATCAGGTGTGTGTGTGTGTGTATCAGGTGTGTGTGTGTGTATCAGGTGTGTGTGTGTGTATCAGGTGTGTGTATCAGGTGTGTATCAGGTGTGTGTGTGTATCAGGTGTGTGTGTGTATCAGGTGTGAATCAGGTGTGTGTGTGTATCAGGTGTGTGTCAGGTGTGTGTGTGTGTATCAGGTGTGCGTGTGTATCAGGTGTGTGTGTATCAGGTGTGTGTCAGGAGTGTGTGTGTGTGTATCAGGTGTGTGTCAGGAGTGTGTGTGTGTGTGTGTATCAGGTGTGTGTCAGGAGTGTGTGTGTGTGTGTGTATCAGGTGTGTGTCAGGAGTGTGTGTGTGTGTCAGGTGTGTGTGTGTGTGTGTGTATCAGGTGTGTGTCAGGAGTGTGAGTGTGTATCAGGTGTGTATCAGGTGTGTGTGTATTAGGTGTGTGTGTGTATCAGGTGTGTATCAGGTGTGTGTGTGTATCAGGTGTGTATCAGGTGTGTGTGTGTATCAGGTGTGTATCAGGTGTGTGTGTGTGTGTATCAGGTGTGTATCAGGTGTGTGTGTGTATCAGGTGTGTGTGTATCAGGTGTGTGTGTGTATCAGGTGTGTATCAGGTGTGTGTATCAGGTGTGTATCAGGTGTGTGTGTGTGTATCAGGTGTTTATCAGGTGTATATCAGGTGTGTGTGTGTATCAGGTGTGTATCAGGTGTGTGTGTGTGTATCAGGTGTGTGTGTGTGTATCAGGTGTGTGTGTGTGTATCAGGTGTGTGTATCAGGTGTGT